>JAMQGT020012307.1:0-175252 GCA_024447675.2 Pterophyllum scalare | reverse complement strand
AGCAATACATGTCACTTAGTCAAGGTTAAAACATAAAAAAGCCATTACCAATTGCTGTCTCAGTATTAGTTAACATTTAATTACAACTACCATTTAAGACTTGTATTATGTGTGTTTTATCATGCTGCTTTTGTTTTATGCACACTGTAGTATGAGATACACACAAAAATAAAGAACAAACATGGGGACGGCTTTTTCACAGCACTGCATATCAAATATTGAGGACTACAACAAAGAATAACATAGTATTGCATTGTGGGAATAACGGAAGACTGTCAAACTGCTCAAAGTTTCTTGCTGTAGCAGAATCACAGACACTAACAAACACCAATGAATTGACATAAAATATTAGAAAAATATTAGCAGTTCACAGTTTAGGGCAACCCCCCCCCCACACACACACACAAAAAAAACTTTAGATAGAGAAGTATGCTGTATAGGGCTTAATGTTTGTGTTACTGAAAATCCTCACTAGAATCATACTGCCCATATGATATACTAGCTGTGGGATTTCATGCACTTTATCTCCTGTTAAGATTCTCACTTCTCTAATTGCTGCTTTTTGTTTGGCAGTGAGAGCTTTGATTCCCTGCCCAAGAAAATATGTTTTTTATTGGTGCCAAATTGAATTGAAAATTGTTGATGCAATATAAATGTGTTTCACCGCGGAATCGGCTCTGCGCCAGAGTGTTGATGAATGTACTTTGGCATGGTTTTGGAGCAGATACTTTCTGAGCATCCCAGGTTAACTTTCTAACTTTAGCTGCTGTCCTTGAGCTTGACAAGTGATTTTAAATGTCTTCTAGTCTTCTAAATATGCTCAAAATGTTATGGGAATGTTTTTGGATGTACGGGGAGTGATTGTGTGCCACTCTTTTTGGCATTCTTTTTTTTTTACTCATATATTATAAAAATATCATTTAACACAGCCCTTCTTGTTTAACATTTGGATTTCATGAGGGTTTACTCTTGTGCAAGTCACTGAAGGGATGCCATTCCAATAGGTTATTTTGTAAAACGTAATCTGACTTTAAGTGAAACATTCTTGTTACGAGATCAATATTACATTATGTTATCAGATTATCATAAATGTGCCTGTCATAGAAGAGCTAGGGACTGTCCTCTGTAGCTGCATTTATATTCTCTTCATCTGCTCATGAGGAAGTCAGTTAAAAAAGAGCCAAAGTAAGCATCTTCTTAAGGTCAAAGTAAGATAGTCCTGCACAGTAGTGTCCGTTTTGCTATACTTCTGTCTACATGTAGTTTATTTGCACATTATATTAAAAACAATAAAGATTATTTTAAAAATGAAATATTGTGCAGGGGAGGTTGGAAGCCTAAAGAGGCTTATGGAGGTGTCGCCCCTGTAAATAGCATTGGTTGACCTAGGCAGCATTGAAAATTTGATAAAAAGTAAAGATCCAAAAATACTTAAAAAGCTTTATTAGCTGGAGACATTTTCAAATGTTTCTTTTACAGTGATTCTCATTCTCATCATTCTCAAACATAAGTGGGACAATATTACGATTCATTATATAAGGATAAATTAAACAGTAAAAAAGTGTTCAAGTACAAGAATGATTATTTAATGAACAAATTCTACTCAAAATGACAATTGTCTTCATAATCTTTTTAGAAGCAAAATTAATATGGTGTTTCCAAGTTATTCTTTTATTCATCACAGCTAAGAATTTGATGTGCTCAACACGAGTTATTTCAATTTTGTCTATGAGTATTTTCTTGTATGTTTTTCTTACTTGTGTTGCAAAATATAAAATTTGATTTGTTTATGTTCTTAGAGTTTTTCCCATCTAAAACCTTTTAGCAATAAAATGCTCTCCATCTGCTTGTCATAATCGGAGGATTCAAATTTTCATATGAAACAGCAGATAGCATTAGCAAATAAAATAGGTAATGCATTATTGCAGACTTTGGGTAAATCGTTAATGTAAATAAAAATCAGGAGAGGTCCAAGGATGGAACCCTGAGGTATCCCAAATATTAGCTTGACTTTGTCTGAGTTATACCTGTTTATACATAGATACATACTGTTTTCCTTTAAATAATTTTCCAATCATTTAAAAAAACATTATAAAAATATATATATTTTAAAATATTATTCTTAATTAGTATGTTATGATCAACAGTGTCAAAGGCTTTTGACAACCCTAAGAATGTACCAATAAAAAAATGTATCATCTACATCTAGAAAATGGATATAGCGATCTTATGGGCAAGCTGCAAAAGTGCCATTTCTCAATTTCTGCTGACTTTTTTGTTGTTGTGAAAACCATACTGATACAACTTAATATGTTGCTCTCATCTAAATGTTTTTTTTTTAATTCCTAGTACCTAGTTTTTCAAGAACTTTTCACCTAAGTTTTTCAGAAATGGAACAGAAGTTAATCAACTTGTTGGAGTCATCTGATTTAAACAGAAGTGTGACTTTAGCTACTTTAGAGGTCATTTGGCATAATGCCTGTTTTCAAGGATAAATTATAAGACATAGGTGAGAGACTGAGGAACATAAACTACCTTCTTTAAGAATACATTCTATCTCAATAGGGCCTGCAGCAGAATTTTTTAAACTCCTTTATAGTGTCATGCACAGAATATTGCTTATTTATATTGGCAAAGGCAGACTGATTTGAATTTTTTTTTTAAACATTTTTTGGCTAAAAAAGGACCAAAATTTAGAAAACACCCACTGAAGCTATTTGCTATGTCTAGAGAATTAGTGAGATTCCTCACATTGTTCTATAACTAAGATAGAACAGAATAAATCCTTTTGCTATTGATGATGTACCAAGTTGTTTTTATATCATTACATGATTGTTCAGTTGTTTTAGAGAAACATGTTTTTCTTTTAATTTGTGACAAGTTTGTGAAATTATTTATATATTTTTATAGACTTATATAGATTGAAGTTGGCTTGATAATGCTTTTTTTTATACAGCGTATTATTTTTAACAGATCAGGCTTGGAGTGATTCAGGACCTTTTGACTTTTTTTAGTTTTTGTTTTGCTATTAGTTTGAATAAGTGGAGAGCATTTATCAAATACAGATTTGAATATATTCACAAATTTGAGACTTCTTAGTTTCTTAGTGGACTTCTTGGTTTAAGAAATTTTGTATCTGGATCCAAGCTGTCAGTATACACTACAGCTTTGTCATAATTTAAATCCTAAAGGTTGATGGCAAAATCTACTACTGAAACAGGATTTGACTCATTTACGTCACACACGACAGCTTCAGAACTACTTATAGTAATATATTCATTGTGATATTAAATATTCATACATTAAATAGACAAGGTCATTGTTAATTACGGAAAATTTAGCTTGATTGAGGAAAGTACACAAGTTGATCATCCTTCAGAATGGATATGTTCCCCTTCTTCTCTTTCCTCTGAGTTATAGGAGCAGCTTCATGGTTCATGTGAACATTATTGAAAAGGTCCTCATTAATGGAGTTGTTGGTGACTTTGACAGTTTGGCTCTTTTCTGGATTTCTTCCTTATCTTTACATCAAAGCAGTTTTATCACAATGAATCTTGGATGTCCAGTATGGTCATATTTTGCAATCTGATGAGATCTTTCAGTTTCTCTAAGCTTGGGGTCTATATTAAGGTGGTCAGAATTTTCTTTTCCTCAATGTCTGTCTCAGACTTTCAGATTTTGAATCAGGCACTTTATCAACAGTTTATTTCTTCTTGACTGACTTTCCAAGTTTTGTTAAGACATTGTCTATGGAAGTTTGACAATCAGCAAAGCTGTCAGAGATAACTTGGATTCTTTTGGTGTTGCACATTTTATCATCTACCCTCTTGTTTTTATCTTTCCCTTTTCCCTGGAATTACTTTTTCTAAGCCATAATCAATGAACAGATAAACAAATGCTTTCTATTATTGGTTATCATAAATTTCTATATTATTGGTCAGTTAAATCTTAATTTATTTAAAATTTAATCTAGTCTTACTAAGTACATGTTTATATCACATCCGGTTGCCACCGGGCTTGTACTTTTATCCAGAAACTGTGTTCCATATAACCAACCACCTTACTTTTGCTACTTCTGTCAGTATGGGTGATTTGTTTCTTCACCACTCCTCAGCTGTCATTATAAATGCCAAGTGATCAATATGACTTTTTTTGATCTTACTCGCTCATAGGAATAGAAATTGTTTTGCAATGGAGATACCATCAAAGTACCTCTAGACCTGTATGTGTTATAAAGTTAATAATTGCACTTGGACCATAAATGCTTGGTTGTAGGACCACGAGTTAAACTTTATAATACGTTTTCTGCTTACTGTTAAAAGTATACAGTACAATCTTTGTACTAGAGGTACAACTAGGGGTGATGTGGCTGTGCTAATGGTGCTCGTTATCAGAATTTAATGATGAACAGATTTTCTCACAAAGAACCGTTCAGAAGTCTACTTACAAAACTCTGTCATATAAAACTGAAGGCAAAATTTGACTTTCACTGTCTTCTAATGCTGCTCAGAGATAAGCAAAGACAAATGTAAAGCCAACCACAGGGAATGAGGCTGGTTGTACAAAGATGTCTTTAAATATGGGTACTTAAAACAGAATATCCATTATCAGAAGCTACAGGGCGGTGACAAGGTCAAGGATAAATGTGATGTCTTCTTGGCTGACATAAATATAAGTAAGCACACTTTTATGATGTACAGTCAGCACTTTTTCTAACCATAGTTCCGTTATCTACTGTAATTATCAGTTTGCTTTTTGATTTTTCTAAATTGTTTAATTTTTACCAGTTATAGCTCTAACCATGTATTATTACAATTTGTCTACGTTCTATGCTTTTTCTCCTTTTTATGTAAAGATTGATTTTTTCTTAAGAATCATTAAAAAATTTGCAAATCGTTTTCTGTAACTAAGTATAATGAAGGGTCGAACAAAAATAAAAGAAAGAGTAACGTATTATAAAGGACCAAACGCACTGGTCTGTAGTAGTACTGTCTCTGAAAGCCTCTTCAAATATTTGTGGGTATAAGTTTTTTGTTTTTTTCAGTCATTCCAGAAACATTTTCGGTGTCAGCTCGGTGTACTTTAACTTGAATTCCATGTCTTTGTCTAAAATTCAGTGCTGGTAATACTAGATGAAAGTGGTGACACCAAAAACTGTCACCAAATTAAAAGCTGTTGTCTTAGAATTTCTAGCCTAACAATAATTCTGATGCATAATGAATTATTAGTTGAATTACTATGGGCTATTTGGGATTTTTTGTGGCAATGCATAGTGGTCTGATTTAATGGTATTAAAAAACTGCAGCTTTTAAATACTGATTTAGACATTGACATCCTCTGTAAGATTTGAGGTATTTGCATGAGCCCTGTTTCTTTTCCGCCTTCCAAACCACATAGAGAACACACTATAACACACTAAAAGTGTTTTCATTCTTGACCCATGGGACAGAAATTTTATCAGCGGGAAAGGAAATGGTTGGGACTCTAATCCTAAAGCTTTGTCATGGATCCTAATGAAGGAATACAGAGGGCAACATCTGATTATCTTTCACCCTAAAGAACATTTGTGCGTGCATGCGTTTGTGTGCACACGTGTGTATTAAGTGAGAGGAAGCCAGAAATGGGATAATATAGGACTATCATACTTTGATTGCTATAGGTCTTGACATTCTAACAGATGCAGCTGTACTTCAGAAACCTAACTGGAACATTGTTGCTGGTCCTCCAGAGAGAAGGAGATATTTTAAACTATGGGATGAGGTTACAAATAGGATCCAGAAAAGGTAAAACAAGGCCAAGGGTGAGACATCTTGGTTTGAGTTAATCATAAGAATTTTTTTTTCTCTCACAAAGTTATGCTTTATATATTTACCTTTTAAACATCAGACACACACACACACACACACACACACACACACACACACACACACACACACACACACACACACACACACACACACACACACACAAGTCAGGTTTACCAATTGTCCGTGGGACTCATTCCATAAAGTGAATATCGAATTACCTGTGATGCTCGTGCAGGAGTGTTTCACAGAAAGAAAATATAGAGAAAAGGTCCATCAAGTATATTGACTAAGAGGATCACCCACAATACACACATGCTACTGTACACACAGGAATGCACACACATTATTGAATGAGAACAGGCAGTGTTCTGTGGTCTGTTGTGGTTGTAATAGGCTCATTATTCACCATGTGCTCTGCTTATACACTCAGCAGAGCCAAAAGGAGAAAAAAACAGAAGCTATTATACACACAAGCACAAACACGCAAAGCCTCATATGCACCATTTGTTCTCCTTATCCTTCATCACCTACTGTACTTTCACTACCCAAACTTCCAGCAACTGGCTATAACAGCACAGCACAGCACAGCAATACCTGAGGTATACCTATTATCTGCACTCAGTTGCATGATTATTCTGTACAGCTAAAACTAATTCAGTCAAGCAGTAAAAAAATCCTATAATGCTCTGTTTTTGTTGCAAATGTTTTACACGAGAATTCAGCTATGTGGTAATTTTAAAGGCTGCAGTTTCATGGCCTATTAAATTATATGTTGCATTATACTGACAGGTGTTTCTGTTTTTCCACCCATTTCTATAATATAGGGTAGGTTAAAAAAACAGAGACACATTTTTAGCAGTACAGTGCACCATGAGGTATGTATCCAAAGTAAATTTCAACAAAAAAAAACTCAGTCAGCCTCACTTTTTTCTTTTGGAAATGATCTATACTAGTTTTTGAGTTTAATAAACACAAAAAAGGATAATAAAAAGACATATGCCTAAAATATTTAGTGGGATTTTTAGGGTCAAGTTTTGTACTGGACCTTCTCAGTTTTTAAGCATCCATCCATTTTCCATCAATTGTCTGGGTCATGGGGGCAGTCTAAAATGTAGTTGCAATCTGTACTGTGCCTAAGCACACCTCCAAAGTACAGTTGTTTTGACTAGTGTGACTGCTGCATACTGTGGCCAGGTATAGTTAAGTTAACCGAGCCCTGGCCCACTTGAATAGGTGGTCCTAGGTGCAGTTCAGTTGGACATGAGCATGGTACACAAATGTAGTGTAATTGCTAACTGTGCCCAAGCAAGGAACACTTACTCTCCTGCAACAACAGCTGCATCTTTGAAAATCACTTTGTTGAGAAACTGACAAATGTGTGACAGGACAGTATTTCACAGATCTGCATTTAACTCACAAAATGGCACAAATTTTGAACATTAATGTACTTTGCAAGAGTGCTATTCAATAGCGTGTGGGTGTGTGAGAGAGAGAGAGCGCCCAGGAGAGGGAAGATAAGATGCTGAGACAAAATGAAGCCTACTAGAGCTTGAATTGTTTGATGTGTGTGAGCGTAGGCCAGTGGGGGATTGGGAACAACTGTGCTATGGTGTAGTACAGGGAAACTGTGCCTAGTGTAAATACACCCTCATGCACACCTTCATCTCTCCAGCCAATGCCGCTAACTTTTCCAGGAGGCTTTTGAGGCATTTCTTAGCCAGTAAAGAGACATAATTTCTCCAACTTATCCTGGATCTGCCCCAGGGACTCCTCCCAAACATGCCTAGAACATCTCACCTAGGAGGCGTCCTGGAGGCATCCTAGTCAGATGCTCCAACTCTCTCCCCTGGCTCCATTTGATGTGAAGAAGCTGTGGTACTACTATCAGCCTCTCCTACATGGCTGAACTCCTCACGCTTGCTCTCAAAGTGAACCCAGACAAACTTTGGAAGCAGCTAATATTGGTCTTTTGTATCCATAATCTTATTCTTTCAGTCACTATCCACAACTTGTGGCTTTAGGTAGGAATGTAAATCGACCAATTGACAGGTTTGCCTTTCTTCCCTTCTCTAAGCTTTGGCACAACAGACAAGTACGGTGTCCGTATCTTTGCATACACTGCAAACACTGCAATGGGCACTCCACCTTTTCCAGTTGAGAACCATGGTATCAGACATGGAAGTGGTAATTCTCATCCCAGCCGCTTCACACTTGGCTACAAACCCACCCAGTGCGAGCTGGAGGTCATCGCTCAATAAAAGCAGCAGGACCACATCATTGACCAAAAGTAACGTGAAAATGTAAAAAGCTATCTTTTGGATTGATTAAAAGCCAGCTAGGCTGGCTGTTTTCCTTTACAACTAAACCCAAATGACAACCCTCAAACACACTGACTCTATTCTATCCTTCAAGCATTTCTTCACCTAAAACGTTAATGATTTACATTATGCAGATTTGCTTTTTGTCACCATTAGTAATCCACCTCCCAATAATGTGACCATGTAAACAAATGTGCAACCCCATACCTTGAATAATAATAAATATTATCACATTCCCACCCCATTAATAAATAAATAATAAACCTATTTAGCTCTATGGAAAATTACATAAAATGCCTAGTGTTGGCAAGATGGCTTTGTTTGTCTGGGATCAGGGGAAACAATTCAACCACAGCTTTATAAGTAAGCCCAAGCTTTAATTAATCCATTTGTCAGTTGAATGATCTCTCTGTGTGAAAGTCATAAGCCTCTTGTCTCTGTGACTTTGATATTCATAAGTCTTGTTAATTGCCATGGCAACGCAAGCTAATGATACACTAAGTGCTGGTGGTGTAGCTAAAAGAGAATTTAGTCTGAGATTGAAACAGATGTGCTAATAAAGTAAAGTGGATGGCAAGAGATTTTGTCGAAGAAAAGGTTTGAATGGTTGGATTCTTTTTTATATCATCACAATCACTTTTTTTTATGATGAATGTTAGAATGCGCTATTTTTATGTAAGAATTTTATGTAAGCATTTTTAACTTGACCTTTAGAGAACTCCCACAGAAAACATCAGGAATCGTTGAAACCAGTATGTACAGTTGAAGAGGCTACTGTTGAATTAAAATGAAAGTGAGCTGTCTACACTAAAAAAAAAACAAAAAACCAGGCATTTTTACACTTGGGTTGCATTTTTCAGATTACTGAAAAAAAAAATCTATTTTTCTCTGCTCTGTTAAGATATTTTAGGTCTTTGTTGAATATCTAAAATAATGTCTATAAATCAGTGATGGCAGTTTTACTCTCTAGTGCGTTCATTAATGGTAGGTTACGTTTTCCAAAAGTTAACAAATTATCAAAAATACGTTTTACATCAATAATGCTTCTGCCAGTCTGTGCTTGGTTTATCCTTACCAATAAGGTAAACTAGCTCCAGCCAGTATGTTATGGAGTGTAAATCAATATTTTGTCAAAGCAGGACACGCACTTGGCTAACATACTGCAAACATCTACTCAAGCCTACTTCCCAAGCCTTTTCTTTTACTGTGATTTTATAGCGAAGCTATTTGGCCTTTGCCTTTGAGAGACGACTTTTATATTTGGGACATCTGCAATAGGTCCTTTGTTTAAAAAAGAACATGTAATAGGATTTTTAAGCATTAAAACATCCAGTCCTGTTGCTTTTCTGGTAAGCACAGCATATTACTGGTTGAATCACTTTTACCTTTGTGCAAGTCACTGTTTGTTTTTCTAGACGTGTTCGTTTTGGAATCAAAAGAAATTGGCTTGTATCATGAAAAGAGACCACTGACTAAATGTGTCAGTTGCTCTCGAAGAAAACTGATGGTTTTGTCATTGTGTTGACTTGACCTTATTCAGTGTATAGACACCCGGAGCAGAGCAGCTCAGCTAATTAACACTCCAAATGGGACTTAATCAGATGCCAAGCGCTCTAATAAAAATGAAAGTCACTGGGAAAAAAGGAAATCTCCACTGGGGAAATGGAAGAGATATTTGAAGATGTGAATGTGTATGTGCCCTTGTGTGTGTATGTGTTTGTAGGTATATATGAGAAGGATTAAAGCCAATATAATTTTTTCCAACTGCGCTAATGTATGGAAGATGGCCTGTCAGGTCAGAAGTAAATAAAGAAAGCTGTTTGCATGTAACCGTAACAGTGCGGGTAAAACGAGATGCTCTCTGCAGTGTTGTAACATTGAATCAGTTGGTGTTCATCAAATGAAAAGCAAAAAATTTCCAATAAAATTGAATTTAAGGTAATTCTTATAGCTCTTTAAACAAAATTTTAATCAAATTATCACATCTCTTAGTTCTGAAGATGATTGTTGCATCGCAGTTTTGTTAAAAAAGGGATTTGTACCGTTTAAAAGGTAAGACGAACAGAAAAACAAAAAAACAAACAAAAAAACAAAAAAAACTACCAAAGACAGGTTATGGACATAGCTCCGAGCAAAAAGATATGTCCCAAAATTAACTGTCTCTCAGTGAGAGACAGTGTCCTCACTGATGACAAATGTTCCAGATGATTTGTGAGAGAAACAAATCTAAAGAATGAGGAGATATGAGACTGGATTGAAGGTGTGCTGTTGGCTATGGCTCAGTGCCTCTAGGGTTTCACTCTGAACTGGAAAATAAATGCTTGAGCAACTAGATTGTGCGTGCAATGTAATTTCCTCCTCTTTCTCTTGGGTGTAAATATATAGTAATTTCATGTTGGATTGTTTGCCTATCAATGCCTCTCAGTCACCAACTCTAGCTCATTGTGTTTGTGTTTAAACAGCGGTAATACCTAAAGTGGAAAGTTTGTGCTTTTCCTTTTTTCTGCCATATATATTTACTGTTATAGTGGATGCCCATATTGAGCATGGCCAATGTAGCATGTACAAATAATCACTCTGAGTCAGAAAGTTTTGTTTCTTACAGTTTTTCCTACATCAATATGACATCAAAAAGAAAGATACCATTAATATAATCATCTCAGGCACACAGGTCTGGCGGTGTGTCCCACACACCTGGTATTCAAACCTTGTGTTTGAGACTGGCAGCCAATCAGAAGAAACCTCACTTAAAGGAATGGTGGCCTTAATGGGAAAGAAGCTACAATGGTAATCTAGAAACAGAGGATGAACTGAGGTGCTGCACCAAGACTCATTATAAGATAAATATGAATTGTGATTCATGCAAAGATATTCTAGTGGAGTCCAAGAATTAAAATATTGAAATGGAAATGGGAATAGTTGGTCAAATTTAATGAAAAACACCCCAAAGTTCCATATCTTTAGAGTGAATGCAGTAGGAATCTTAAACTCTTATCTTAGTTTTAGATTCAAGAATTTCTGTCAGTAACACTAATAACTATCAGAAAAACTTTTTCAGCAAAACTAGCAGCAACCTAGCCACCAAAACAGAATAGTGTGCATGCTTTTATCTGCTCCCATCACAAAACCTGGTGCATCTAACCTGTGTTCCTCCTTCCTCACGCTTCTTTCCCCTTCTTCTGCTTCTCTTTTCATGCACCATCTTTTCTCTTATCTTCTTATTTTAAGCATTCTAACCTTCCTCCTTCCCACCCTCTTCTGCTTCACCTCTTTTTTTCTTCTTAGCTTTGTGTACCTGTTGTTTTTACTACCAGCCACTAGTAATGCATATTTATTGGCTTCAGTGGCCCTACCTCATCCAGCATGTGCAGTGTGTGAGTAAATCTTCTCCTTCCCTTGGCTTAATACAGCGTTGTCTACTGTCTTGGGTAACACAACACCTATTATTTACTGTGTGATTTATTAATGAATTAAGTCTTTTAACTTTTTGCTTACATCTATTTCCCAGGGAGGAAAGGATGGCAGGGCTGATTAATTGTGAAAGGGGCTGCTGTGCCCAGTCAACACAATGTCCTATGCACACAAAAACACAGCAGTACACACAAATATACACAGATGCTTAATGACATTTACATAGACACTCATTCACATGTGTGGGCTTTATTACCTAAGGGACACACATACACAATGTGAGCACAAATATACATTGACTAGAAGGAAAATGCCATTAATGCCTCAACCTTTTCCAGGAGAGCATGCTCTTCTCTCGGGCACTGGTCTCTGAATGTTTAATCTTGAACAGAATAGCTTACTTATTTACTGAGACCATTTTGTGTGTGTGTGTGTGTGTGTGTGTGTGTGTGTGTGTGTGTGTGTGTGTTAACTTGCATGTAGAGTATATAAGGTTTTGTTTTAAATACTTGTGTATACACTAATTTGAGTTATGTTATTGTAGCAGCACAATCAGGAAAACAAGAGATTACATAAAACAGTTTAATAAATAAAAGTTAAATAAAACAACGTTTTTTCATTCAACACAAGTGAATAATGGTACTTCAGTTATTGCTCTTTGTATCATGTTTAAAACATCGTCAGATCCCAGAACAAAAACTGCAATTTGTGACATAAACTTATGAATTATCTCACCCTGCAACCACAGTATGAATGTCCCTGTGTCCCTGTGAATGTCTTTCAGGTACAGAGCAGATAAGGGTCGGAGAAATTACTTTTATGTCCATCCATCACTGGTTGCATCTGGGGAGTGACCAAGTTAAAATAATAGGCAGTAATTTTTTGCCGTAGCACATGAATTTTGTGCACTTAATGGCTGAAATGCTGCTCTGCCACACAGCAGCATAAGGAGGATGAGGAGAAGATGTTGATTGAAGATTTTTATGGACTATTTAATTGGATTTTATTGTCAATTCATTTCTTGAAGCCTAAAAGAGGAGAAATGGAAAGTCACTGATCAGTCCCTGGTGAAGAACATTAACCACTAACTGTTCTTTAGTAGTGATAGCAGCAAGACCAACAAACTGAAGAAGAAAATGTGTCATTTGCTAATGCCCTCTAGGGTGTCACATAAAATATTTTCTCATCCTTCACACCCACCACCAAGACAAAGTCATCTGTCATCTCTGTGTTCCAAACTATTACAAAACACGCTTGAAAAATAAATCAGGTTTATGATGGGGCATGGGGCACTGTTATGGGTGAGGTTTAGTTCAGGCCAAAAATAACAAAAATGTTTAAGATCTGAGTAAGAAACTATGCAAATGTAAATGAATATGCTTAGACTATGAGTCATCTTTTTTTTCTTTTTTAGAAAAATATCATTGCACTCTGTGAATCTTGTTAAATAAAGGCTACAAAAAGAAGAATCACTTGCACTCAATCAATGAACTGTAAAGTGTTTGTGTATATCGTTCATAAACCTGTAAGATATACACAATAATGGTCTGTGTCCACAGGCAGTTTTTTCTTCTACCTTCTTGCTAGAAGCACCTATGACCTCTTTTACAGCCACCTTTGAGTGATATTATTGAGCACTTGTTTTTGCTATTCAACAAAATGCTCTTTTTCAGTGTTGGATCACAGATTACTGGGCTTTACAGTAATTTTACAGTTTCACCTCTGCTGTTGTTGATGGTGTGGATATCGTAAGTCTTGCCCCATCTGTATTTGATTGTTCAGTAAGAGAGAAGTGACACTGACAAGTGCAGTGCTGACCCAGAAAATGAACTGTTTACGACTTAAAGCATTGTGAGTAGAGTGGTAAAAAGATGTTTGGAGTCCATCATGCTGCCAGCGGATGCAGAATCACCTGTAACTGAGAAGTTCTCCCTTCTTTATTTGAGATTATACTTTTATATATTAACATTTTGATAAAGAACTTTACAGACTTAAAATGCCCTGAATTGGTGCTTCACTTAAGTAGAGAGTTCAAAATAAAAGTTATTACCAGATTTGGTGTTGAAATTATTAATGGAAACTTGGTTGTCCTGGAAATATCTTTCTCGTTTCTTTGCCATTTTATTTTTAAAAACGTCAACATTGAACTCTAACTCATATGTTACAAATGTGAGTGCATGCTAACACATAGACACACATACCTCTTAAGGGATTTTAGTCTTAAATACATATACACATGTACATGTGACAGGCTGGTGACCTGTAGGGGTACCCTGCCTCTTGCCCTATGTCAGGGATAGCCTATCCCAGCTGGATAAGTAGAACAGAATGGATGGATGGATGGAATACATGTCATGTAGCAGTACACAAACAAAAAGAAATGCACACATGTATACACACAAACACACACACACACCACACACACACACACACACACACACACACACACACACACACACACACACACACACACACACACACACACACACACACAAACAGACTAACAGGTCCTGTAGAAGAGCGCTAACTGTGAGAGCAGGTGAACTCAACTTTCCTCCTTGAGGTTTCCTTTGGAATTTCATTACCTGTACTTGGTGCTTATCGATCCTGTTATATACACTAGGCCAAGCAGCTGTTAAATTATTCACTCTGGTTAAATAGAGCTATTCCATTATTCAGAAGCGTGGCACAGTGTAATTAATATGTGTAGAGATATGTGACAGGCCGGGTGGCATTTCACTCAGTGACAGCACATCGCTCGCTTAATTCTTGCACATTCTACTTGTCTCCTTGTCTTTGTAGTCATTTTCTCTCTTGCTCGTTTGCTATCTTCCTCTTTCACATTTTTTAAATGTAATTTTCTTCTTTTTCACTTCCTCCATACTATATGTATTCTTTCTTCTTTTCTCCTTTTCTGTCTTTAATTGTGTCGTTTACCTTTTTTCCCCTCTCTGCCTCTGAGGTTTCTCTTTTAAATCTGTCTTTCCGTCTTTGTCTTGTTTATTCCAATCTGCCTCCTCCACTCTCCCTCTCTTGTAACTGTTTCGTTGAAAAGTTTGTGAGACTTAAATAGCATCAGGGGATTTGCTCAAGGAGTTATTAATGGTGCGTATGTCTGTGTGTTCTCTTCTCCTTCCACACCGTTGTGCTGCAGCTGTGTGTATTCTGTAACACCATCTTATCTAGAATATCCAGAATATTTAATTTAAGTCACAATTTTTTCTGTGCATCCAATATCCAAAACACCTACAGCTGCACACACAAAACACACAGTACACACACACACACAACAAGAACTTCGTTTCTACTGTATCACATACTCATGACAGTGTCCTTGAAGAAATTCTTGCTGCTGCGCTTTGCATTTGAACAGTATGTGTAGTAACAGCCATTATAGAAGCACTCCCTCCTTCTCCTATCCTCAGTCTGCCTTTCATTGGCTTCAGCAAAGTAATGCATTATTAGTGCAATGAAAAACTGATTTACAGCTAAAAGCACATGATGAAAATTGGAAGAGTCCATACTCCTGCTAAGGCCGATGCCCCGTGTTATATTTTTAGAGGAAGTGCTCCACATTCACACAAAAATTAAATGGATTTTTCCTCTGCCCACGCTCTACCTCTCCACCAAGCGTCATTAAGTTCAGCCTGGTAGTTTTTGCATAAACTTGGTGACAGACAGAGAGACAAACAGCAACACATGGCAAAACGTACCTCCACAGAGAGATAGAACACACTGAGACATCACTAATAAGCTATAACACTTTCCTTCATTTAGAGCTACTGCTCTCCCTTAAAAATCAACACTCACTAGTCCAATGTTGACCAACACAGAAAAGGATGTAAAGAAAATCAGCGATTCCACCAGCTGTGCCAATTTCTCAAATTTGGGTTAAATGCTGATCTGGCATTTAATGAGGCTGCAGCTTAGAAAAACGGAGCTACAGGTGTATGCTGTGAGTTGTAGGGGGAAAAAAATGCTGTCACTCAGAATAAAGGAGCATTCTCTGCCTTATCCTTCTCTTCTTCATTCAGCCAATTAGGAGCCATCTCTTTTGGCTCTTATCAATGCTCCTCCTCCACTCTTGTCAAAGTTCTTTGACAAAACAGGGAAAGGAGACTTCAAAAGCTTCTCTTGTCTTCTTTTTCCCCCACTTTTCTACTTCTGAAGCCCAAAGTGAAACTACAGAGGTAACAGGATGACAACACAGAGAACTCAAAGGGCCTGATGCCTTGTGCTTGTATATGTGCATGCGCTAAAACAGAAACCTGCAGGGATGCTTAATGCTCCTTGTGTGTTTGCTTAAAGCATAAATACATGTATTTTGCTCTACACTAAATTGAAAAATATTTTAGTTAACTATAATTGATTAATATTATATAGATACATATTTGGTTATTTACCTGTGGCCAGTAACATCCACTCTCATCTAATCAGATTTACCCTCCAGAGAAGCATTCTCTGTTTCTCATTTTTTTTCCTATTTGTTAGACATATCAGTAACACAGTAACATAGTGTAATAAACTAATTTGAATTTTAATCACACAAGACAGTACTGTGCAAAATCTTGATCTACCCCAATCTTCTCTCTCTTTTTTTTAGAGTGGGCTTGAGTAATAGTTCACCCTTTTATTTTTCAAAAGATGTCAAAAGTTTTTTCATTGGCTACTTTTTCACTCCAGTCCTTGTACCCAACCATCTTCAGAGGAATGTTGTTTTCTTTTGTTTGTTAACTCACTTAGCACGCACCTATGAATCAAGAATCAGTCACTCATAAAAATGACACCAGACTCAAGGGTTGAACTAGTGTTGTGTCTACACGTGTCAGATGACTTAACAAAGAACTAATTTTAAATTGAATCTCAAGGCTAGCAGCCCCCCCCCCACACACACACATTTTAGTCGAATATATGAAAAAGGCCAAAGATAACACACTTTGACAGGCATGAAGTAGTGTTTTTGCACCAACAGGGTGGTTTCCAGAGAGCATTAAGTGAAAACTTGGCATATCTCAGCATGGCGTGTAGTGTATCCTTAAAAAATTTGAGGAAACTGGAGGACAAAAGAAGTGGCAGGCATAAAAAAAACCTGTCCAGACCAGATATATCTGATAACAGTATATCTGAAAGTCATATTCTTAAGAAATAGGAAAACATCCAGCAAAGACCTGACACAGGACCTGAGTGAAGCATTTGGCCCATCATTGATCCATCTGCTGTTTACCTAAGCCTGATCTGAATTTTCTTAATGGAAGAACCATAAGGAGAAAAGGTTGAGGTATGTCAAATCACACAAGTACTGGACTGAAAATCAGCTGCAACAGGTCTTATGGAGTAATGAATCCCAATTTGAAATATTTGTTTCATTTCATTATTAATATATCTGGAGGAGATCAAGAGAGAGGTACAACAGTGAGTGTCTGTAGCCATCTGTCATGGGTTGGGCCTGTACTTCAGCCAGTGGTGTTGGAGATCTGATCAAAATTGATGGAATAATGAACATAGAACACACTGTCAATGCAGTAACATCATACCTGGATAAAAACACACTATGGAACACTGTCCAATCATGGATTGGCCTCCCCAGAGTCAGGACCTCAACATTACTGAAGGCAACTTAAAGAGATTAAAAGAAACCTTACCTAAGAGAGTTTAGACTATGCCAAAGAATACAAGTGGTCTTAGCAAATATTCACTTTCAAAGCTCATTAGAACTGTCTGTTTGTGCCTTACATACTGTATTTCCATGTATATTTGCACGTTTCAAAAAGATCACTGCACCTACTTCCCATTTCCTGCAAAACAAAGAAATGAGGGGTGGTTCAAGACTTTTGTACAGTATTGTAGTTTGTTAGTAAATCTAGACACACACAGATACTAATAACGTTTTATGCATATTTTAATTGTTGTCTAGTTTCTTTTTATCTTCTACCACTTGTCCTTTTGATAGCTTTTATTGCTTATCAACGCTCTTTCTCTCTGTGTGCCAATCTGTTATTGTCTTACTCTGCATTGTCCTCAGGGGTTTTTAGCCCAACTGTTCTCAGCTGCTACTTAATAATTAATCAACTGTTAAATAACACATTGTTGATGAGTCGCTGTTTTTCAAATACATTAAGTCACCAAGTGTGTTTTTTCCAGCTTATATTGAAATCTAGTAAATATTGTCTTTATTCTTTTTTTTTTTTTTAAAAAAAGCCCTTAGAAAAACATCTCAGCAGGATTTTTTTAAACTTCCAGGATCCCCCAGGCACCAATTCCCTACACTGGCTAGGCTTATGAACCACATACTTTTAAAGAATGCAGTAGAACATAAGAAGACAAAACTCCTGAAGTACTTGTTGCTTCACTTCTCTTGCCTTGTTTTTAATGGAAACAGTGTTCTTCGGTAAGGCAGGTTTGCAAAGACAAAAAGACAGTAAAAAAGAACAGTGGGCTTAGACTCAGAAGATGTCTGAAGTCGATACTTATTGACTGGAAAAGTTATCATGGAGAGAAAATACGTGGACTCACCAGTTTAACAACCATTTAACATCACACAGTTAATTAAGAAGCACAGATGTCCATTTTTACTTTGTGTTTCAGCTGGCTGCTTAATTTGACCACGACCCTGTTTGGATACAATTTCATTCTCTGGCAATAAAACTTAGGGGCTTACAGTCTTGTCAGCTAAGTCAGTGTCTGATGCATCCCCAGTTGCCAAATCATCCACTAAATATCCAACGTAGTGTTCTTTTCTCTGTGTGAGATTGCAGTTTGGTTAATATATATTACATCACATATGCCATGGAGGACAGAGAGATTGAAACATATAAAGAGATGTAATGCAGC
Organism: Pterophyllum scalare; assembly: GCA_024447675.2. Taxonomy (NCBI): domain Eukaryota; kingdom Metazoa; phylum Chordata; class Actinopteri; order Cichliformes; family Cichlidae; genus Pterophyllum; species Pterophyllum scalare. Next base: position 156,885 of record JAMQGT020012307.1, on the reverse strand, counting down.
TCCAGCAGACAAGTAGACTGACAGGAACACTTTCCAAGATTCTGAGACTGTGATTAGGCATCAGTTTCCTAGAGTTTTTATTCGAGCTCATGTTCTTTTCTCTGTTGTCGAAAGCTTTACTTCAGTCTGAAGTAATTTCAGATATTGCAGGTGATATTAGTTTTCCAAGTTTAATACACCCAGGAGTTGAGAATGTTAAGAATAAGTGGAATTAAAAAGAAGTACTGAAGATTCCTTAAAAAGTGCTTACTTTATATCTTAAATTAAAAGCAGAACTTCAGGTTTGAGCTGAATAGAAACCTTTCTGCTTCGGATTCCACTATGACCTCCAGGGTGCTGAGGGCAGGAAGAAAGAAATTATGTATCAAAAAAGAAGGCAGGAAATGAACCAAATATTGAGTTCACTGAGAGCAAATTATTAGAGGACAGCATTACTTTATCAGCGACACGTTCATAACAACCAGTAATAACACTTATTAATGTATACAATGAGATATATCGTCTAATTTGAATACATTTTCACACTACCATGTTAACTCTTTTTTTTTTTTAACTAATGGTGACATTGCTGTGCCTTGAGATGTATTTCCTTCTATTAAAGCAGCTGTCAGATTTCAGGAATAGGAAATTCAACCTTGACCTATAACCGACAAAAGCAACCAAATACAGAAAGAATGCCGCAAAACCAACCAACATGTTGCAAATGCAGAAAGTAGAAAGTACAAATCCTGTAATTTGCAAAGTGTACAACCAAAATGTTTCCATGGGGGGCTAAAAAGTCATTTACACCACATATTGCTGCCAAGATAAATCATTAAGTTCTTGCAGTCTATTATTTATTAAGTCTGCTCACTGCAGGTATCTGCCATTATGCTTAGAGTAAACCTAGCATGCTTACATTGTTAACTAGAGTTGTGATTGTATAGCTGAGGACGATAAAAGATCTGCAGTTACTGTTTACCTAGTTAAATAATAGGGTCAGTAAATTTAGTATAATTTCAAACTTGATACAGTTTTACTGAGAATGTTGTAGATTTACTCTGAGATATCATTTTACTATTAATTAGAGATGTCATCAGAACAGATACATTGATTCATGGATGTTGGAGAACAGGCAGAGGGTTGGTGTGACAGAGGAGGGATAGGGTGAGATGGAAGCAGATAATCTGCTGTGGTAGAAGAAGAAGACCAAAACCAATACTTATGATACCTTTCAATACCAAAATTCTGAAAAAGTGACAGTACTTGCTTTCTTTTTAGTACATAATTCTGATGGGGCAGTGTTCTTTTCTGCCCTTACACGTTGAAGAAGAAGGATGTCCACAGGCTCAGGAAAAAAATACACATGGAAAATGTCAACTAACACAGCTGCCATGTTAGCTCTGACTGACACGAAAGAAGGGTAGTAAGAGTCAGGTAAGGTAAGGAAGTAACCAACTACTAAATTTCTGGTATTGTGACATCCCTACTCCTAATCAAGTCAGTATCTAAGGCTTCGGTTGTTGAATAATCCACTTAGATCTTTAGACACCCTTACTGTTATTCTTTTTGGGTGAATTGCAGTTTGGTTGGTGCATATTACATTAAATATGTCACAGAGGGCAGAGAGAGTATCACATATAAAGAATTCTCTGTCAAACCTTGCTCAGTATCTCACGTTTGAAAGAGCCCTCTGGTGTGACCAATCATGGAAGCTCCACTACCACCACATCTGTCTAAGACAGACCCATTACATCAAGAACATGGGGTCTCCCAACCCCCCTTAAAATAGCCCCTGGCCCCACACCAGGCATTCTTGCTTTCTTCCCATGAACATCACAAGAATTCATTAGTGGTTCTGGACCAGGATTATTCACTTTACTCTTAGCTGAGGGCTGTCGAGGTAGTCCATGAACGTGGGTGTGTCTGGTTTAAGGAATAACTACTATTAAAATGCAATTATATATTTTCATCACAAGAATATATTCTTCTAGCAGCGGTTGTCATGTTGTCACATACCTGCATTTTTTAAAACTAGGACACCAGGTAGCTTGTGTTTTGTGTTTGTGTAGTTAATGCTAGCTGTCAAAGCTGAGCATTAGTGATTACGACTACCACTGGATCCTCTCAGGGGAACGCTGGTGGTGGCAAGGTTAAGGACGTTGCGTTCTGCCCTTGCCAAGCTGCTTGTGGGTTGATCATCTCTGGGGAAGACCCCATTCCCTCTGCATCTATCTCTTCATCCAGTTAAGAATGTGCTAACTCCCACTTAGAATATACAGTGGGTACAGAAAGTATTCAGACCCCTTTAAATTTTTCACTCTTTGTTTCATTGCAGCCATTTGCTAAAATCAAAAAAGTTCATTTTATTTCTCATCAACACTCAGCACACCCCCATCTTGACAGAAAAAAACAGAAATGTAGAAATCTTTGCAAATTTATTAAAAAAGAAAAACTGAAATATCACATCGTCATAAGTATTCAGACCTTTTGCTCAGTATTGAGTAGAAGCACCATTTTGAGCTAATACAGCCATAAGTCTTCTTGAGAATGATGCAACAAGTTTTCAGACATGGATTTAGGGATCCTCTGCCATTCTTCCTTGCAGATCCTCTTCAGTTCTGTCAGGTTGGATGGTGAACGTTGGTGGACAGCTATTTTCAGGTCTCTCCAGAGATGCTCAATTGGGTTTAGGTCAGGGCTCTGGCTGGGCCAGTCAAGAATGGTCACAGAGTTGTTCTGAAGCCACTCCTTTGTTATTTTAGCTGTGTGCTTAGGGTCATTGTCTTGTTGGAAGGTGAACCTTCAGCCCAGTCTGAGGTCCTAAGCACTCTGGAAGAGGTTTTCTTCCAGGATATCTCTGTACTTGGCCGCATTCATCTTTCCTTCAGTTGCAACCAGTCGTCCTGTCCCTGCAGCTGAAAAACACCCCATAGCATGATGCTGCCACCACCATGTTTCACTGTTGGGATTGTATTGGGCAGGTGATGAGCAGTGCCTGGTTTTCTCCACACATACAGCTTAGAATTAACACCAAAAAGTTCAATCTTCATCTCATCAGACCAGAGACTCTTATTTCTCATAGTCTGGGAGTCCTTCATCTGTTTTTTGGCAAACTCTATGCGGGATTTCATATTGTATGTCTTGCACTGAGGAGAGGCTTCTGTCGGGCCACTCTGCCTTAAAGCCCCGACTGGTGGAGGGCTGTAGTGATAGTTGACTTTGTGGAACTTTCTCCCATCTCTCTACTGCATCTCTGGAGCTCAGCCACAGTGATCTTTGGGTTCTTCTTTACCTCTCTCACCAAGGCTCTTCTCCCACGATTGCTCAGTTTGGCTGGAAGGCCAGGTCTAGGAAGAGTTCTGGTCGTCCCAAACTTCTTCCATTTAAGGATTATGGAGGCCACTGTGCTCTTAGGAACCTTGAGTGCTGCAGAAATTCTTTTGTAACCTTGGTCAGACCTTGCCACAATTCTGTCTCTGAGCTCCTTGGGCAGTTCCTTCGACCTCATGATTCTCATTTGCTCTGACATGCACTGTGAGCCGTGAGGTCTTATATAGGCAGGTGTGTGCCTTTCCTAATCAAGTCCAGTCAGTTTAATTAAACTGAAGGAGTAGAGCCATCTCAAGGAGGATCAGAAGAAATGGACAGCATGTGAGTTAAATATAAGTGTTTAAATATAAGGGTTTGAATACTTATGACCATCCGTCACGTGGAGAAATTTTGCCAGCACTTTACTCTGTTTCGCAAGTGGAAATTGGTTCTATTAAGAGCATGCTTGCGTTTAACGGGGTTGATGGCTTTAGTAATCTCTATTGTCCCTCAGGGGCTGCTGAGGATGCAGGACTTTCAGCATTGGGTGTCCTCCCTGTGGCTAGATGTGAGATGTCATCTCAGTCATGAGATTTCCCCAGAATGTCTGCTGGCTCTCCAATCACTGGTGAGACCACAAAGTGTTCACAGTTGGTGTCCCACTCTGTGATGATATACAGACTGGCTCGCAACCTGATTATGTGGAGCTTCAAGCACCTTCAGTCATTATACACGAAACGTGTTGTGTGTGTTGAACGCTGCAGTTGATTTGCTCTCCAGAGGGAATCCATGAGGAGTGGAGACTCAGTCCCAAAATAGTCCACCAGCTATGGGACAGGTTCAGTCAGGCATGTGAAGATTTGTTTGCATTGTGCGAAAATGCACATCTTCTGTTCTTTGTGTTTAGAAACAAGAGTGCGCCATTAGGTGAAGACACAGTAGCGCACCCATGGTCAAATGTGCTGTTGTATGCGTTTCCTCTCCTCAGCCTCATAATATTGGTACTGAGCAGTGTGAGGCAGCAGCAACTGTCTCTGATTTTAATAGCTCCTTACTGGCCCAGCAGGACATGGATAGTGGAGCTAGCCTGGCTATTGCCTTTGGACAGGTAACTGGTGTCATAGGTACACGGGCAGATTTTTCATCCACATCCAGAGCGGTTAGCTCTCTGGGCCTTGTACATGAAAGGCTGAATGTAAATGAATCCTTTATTCCTTTGAGGGTGATTAAGACTATTCAGAGTGCAAGAGCTCTTTCCACATGCTCACTTTGTGATGGCAATTGGCATGTATTTGAGAGATGGTGCACAGCTAGGAATATAATTTCTTGTCAGTGCTATGTTCCAAATGTCTAATGCTTCCTTCAGGATTTGCTAGATAAGGGAACAGCATTTCCCATTATTAAAGTGTATTTAACAGAAATTTTGGCCTTTCATGTTGGTTTTGGTAATCCATCAATTGGTCAGCATTCTCTAATAAGAAAGTTTATGAAGGGGGCTTACACAACTGAGGCCTACTTTTAAGCCCATTGTTCCCTCCTGGTTTTAAAGGTGCTCTCAGAGCCACCTTTTGAGCATTTAGAGTGTGTTGACTTAAAGGCACTTTCATTCAAAACAATGTGACTGCTCCCTCACTGGCACAGTGTGCTCTCACTGCCAGAGTGTGCCCTCGCTGGCACAATGCTAAGTGTGGACACTTAAATGCATGCTGATCTTTTGGAGTAGGTGTACGCTGCTGACCTGCCTGAGTCAAGGATTTAAAAGTCTTGGAGCATGAAATCTGGGAGTAACGTTTGGTTACTAGCGTAACCCCATTTCTCTGAAAACTGGGTGTGACTTCTCACTGCACTACTCTACTTACATGGACATGTGGAAGAAACACTTTGAGAATGCCTGGTCTGGGGCCAGGGGTATTGTATTTTGTATGCGTAGTTCATTGAAATATGTACTGATGGGCTACTGAAAAGCATAGGTCTTGGGTAGCAGCAGATATCAAGAACCATACCATTATATGAGAACACAAACATTAACAAAAAAGCTTACAGTATTAGGAACCTGGTATCAACTGGTATCTGGTCTGTGTGGTAGCAGGTACAGGGTCACTTGCACCTAGCAGGTGTGATGACAGTGGCGCAGTGGGTTGGTGCTCACCTCGCAACCGGAGAGTCGCGGGCTCGAGTCCCCGTCTGAGGCAGCCACGCTTCTGTCAGACTGCCCCAGGACAGCTGTGGCTACATTAGTAGCTTATCACCACCAAGTATGATTGAGGTGTGAATGAATGGTGCACAGAATTGTAAAGTGCTTTGAGTAGCGTGGAAAGCGCTATATAAGTCTAAGGCATTTTTATTATTATTAGCAAGTGTTATGTTCCTTGTGTTTTGCATTTTTTGGAGTTTCTAAATTCTTAGTTATCTGGTTGAGTTTGGATATATTCAGTATGTTGCGTTCTGATACCTGTTTTTGTTATTTTATACTGATTTCAGTCCTTTGTACTAATGAGTACAAAGAACTCATGATTTCTATATTCTGCTGATGAGTCTTGGTTTTGGTTTGTGTCTATTATCATTACCATTATTTTTAATAGACGAAGTCTACCGCTGTGGCCCCCTATCCCTGATTTCTCATGAAGTCTTTTTATTCATGTCTGTTAGCCTTTTTGACTATTTCCTGTTTTATGTTGAAGGGGCATTTTGTTTGTTTGTTTTGTGTGTGTGTGTGTGTGTGTGTGTGTGTCCTGTGTTAGTTTGCTTCCTGTTTTCGCCTGATTCCCTGTTAATTCTGACCTAAAAATCTTAGAGACATGGTGTCATACCTCATAGTACCCCCCCCCAAAAACAAACCAAAACAACAAAAACAAAAATAAAAAACAAAAACAAAAACAAAAATAAAAAAGCCAAAAACAAACAAAAAAAAACCCCAAAACAAAGGAGCACTTCACTCTCAAACTGTGGGCTTACTTGTGGTTCCTAGGGTAATGAACAGTAGAATGGGAGGCAGAGCCTTCAGTTTTCAGGCCCCTCTACTGTGGAACCAGCTACCAGTCTGGATTCAGGAGACAGACCCTCTCTCTATTTTTAAGATTAGGCTTAAAACTTTACTTTTTGTTCAAGCTTATAGTTAGGGCTGAATCAGATGTCTCTGAACCTTTCCTTAGTTATGCTGCTTGTTTATACAACATGCTGCATTTAATCATTAGTTATGTATTAATCTCTAGCTCTCTTACACAGCATGTCTTTTGTCCTGTCTCTCTCCTAGTTCTGCCAGAGTTTTCTTCCTGTTAAAAGGGAGTTTTTCCTTCCCACTGTTGCCAAGTACTTGCTCATAGGGGGTCATCTGATTGTTGGGGTTTTCTCTGTATTATTGTGGCATCTTTATGGTACAGTATAAATCACCTTGAGGGGACTGTTGAATTGACTTGAATAGAGATTCTCTGCTGAAGGAATATATTTTATACATGTGATTTGTTAAGTTCTATCTTAATAACAATAATCTGCTGCCAACACCTTTGCTTACATAATTGGAATTTCAGCTAATTGAACACAGATTAGAAAATGGAGTTACATTTGTTGGCTATTCATCACATATAATACCTATTACCTATTACTATATGCATTTCATACATGGAAAGTGATTTCCACGTGTCATTTTTTTAGGCTATGGGACAGCATCTGACCTGAACATACTAAGTAACCTGTAACATTTAACATTTAAGTCAAAATAGATATTTTTGACTTGTGCTCATTTTGATGCTCTGAGCTTGTGATCATGTTACAAGATTGATGATTTTCTACAGAATTGTGTTGCATTTTACTGTTATGACAATGCTTTGCTAATATCTCTGATTGGAGTAGGTGTTGCCCAATTGATCTATTTTGTGCAGATGAAGAGTCATATAATGAGTCAAAGACCTGTTTTTATGTGAGCATGCACAGAGCCTGACGTACAAAGCAAGTTGATAATCACTGTTGTAATACCTGTTATCTCCAAGTGAGGTTTTAGGTTTTGTCTAGCCAGCTAATGCAAAGTAAAGCCTGACTGTGTTGAACTTGCTTCATAGTATACCCTTTGGCTTTTGTCAGTTTAGTTAGTGTACTGTATGCTCCTGCTGTGTATTCATACTTTGGACTATTTCTGCTCCCTGTATTACTGGACTTGTGTTTTGGACTTTGATTTTCCTTTGGCATTCTTTTGGCATTTGTTAGAGAACAACTTGTCTTAGTTAAATCTCACATCTAATGAACAGGCTTATTCACAGACTAGCTTAAAAGTTTCAGGTCAGCCAGAAAATTGCTTATTTTATAGTAACTCTTATTGATCAAATGAGATACAGAGTGAATAGAAAATATTGTCACGGCTATGAAAAATGAATTTTACTGATCAAAATTGTATCCTACGAAGATGCTTTCCTTAAAGAAGTATTCATTTACAGCAATCTCAGCCTTTGACATTCTGTCTTTCGATTTGTGATTCCCCTGGCCACTCCATTATAGACAGAATGCCAACTGACTGCTTCTTCTCTAGATATAACCCTAAATTAAAAAAAAAGATGTGATGCAATATAAAATATAAATAAAAGCATTTTCCAATGATTTGAATCTATTACAGAAGCTACGATATGGATTATTTTGTGTAACCTAGGAGGTAACTGACCATATTTGATATTACATGTTGGTATAAAAGGTAAAAAAAACAAAACAAAACAGAAATGAGGAATAAATTCTATATGTACAGATACTCTAATGTGTTAGTATGTCTGCCAACCTGTCAGTATGTGAGATCAAAGCTCACATTGTGGCGTTTATATGCAATCCCTGTGTTTGTATCGGATTCCCTTCACAGCATATGGGAAATACAGCTTATGCGAACTGGAAATGATCCATAAGTGTTTGTTTAGATGCGTTATCCATGTGACAGATGGATGACCTGAGTAGGCCATAAACTACTTTTTGTCTCTAATACATGGTGTTATAGGATTCAGCCACCAGAAAGCACAGGATGTATTAAACACTGGTTCTGTTACAGCATAATTCCTACTTCAAATGAATCCATAGACCTATTTTTTTTCCCAGTGACCCATCTTTAGCCTTCAAGTCAAAAAGCAACATCCATGCTATCCTCGACCAGCTGTCAGGTTTTAGTGCTTTGTTTGCTCTTCCATTTTCATCTAAGGGCTTATCCAGTGCAGGTCTAGAGCTGATGATTCATCATATCTGATTGTATTAGGTGTTACACACATGCACACACATACATACTTTGAGATCAATTCCCCTTTTCACTATATCTACATTACCAAACGATTAAGTCACAGAAAAGGAGTCTTAACCAGTAGGAAACTTTTTGCATTCATAAATTACAGGACACTAAATACCCTTACTTAGATTTTAGGAATATTTTTTTAATTAAACTTGTTTGTCTTTTGAAATATATCTGTTCTGTCTATTGGTGGTGCACCACTGGTGGAATATTTCACTCTCCCCACAGGTGGAGGTTTTCCACTGGTGGAACACCACAAATGGAAGGACCCTATCGGTGAAACACCTCTCAATAAGATCCAGTGTCTTCATGTAATCTGTTAGGTTGAGTTTTTTCAGGTTAAACATGACCATGCCATGAGAATAAATACACTTTAAAAAATTTTTTTTTAAGTTTTTTTTTTTTATGTTGTAACGCTCCTGTTCAATAATTTAGTTTTTCACTTAAAGTAAATCTTTTGGATTTCTGAGGTACATTGAGACATTATGTGTCAAGCTGTAAATTAAATTTTCTTTATATTTGTGTGCTCTTTAAGATTTATAACCCATCTCCTTTTGATGAAATTAATAAACTCAAAGACTAAATTCAAATTCAATTAATGAGCTTTTTAAAAATTATACTACTACTAATGAGCAAATTGTATTTTGCTGGGTAATGAGTCAGAGGAAAATTGCAGCTTGCAATTATCCTAGAAATGTTGTTTCTAGACGAAATTGCATATTATCAGTTGTTAACATGTCTCTTCTTCATGTGTTTTATTGTGCTTCCATACACACATTTTTAGTAATTGTAATTAGCATGACTTGTCTTTGCCAGATGTTATGCTCCTGCACATCAGTCTTTCACAGCCTCACAACAGTAGGGAGACTAGCAACGTGTGAAACACAATTAACAGTGCACTCTTTTGTCTAAAAATTGAACTATTCTTGTATGTTTTTAACTCCTTAATATACCTAGCAAATTGAGGCGTTAAACAGAGACTGCTGGCTGTCATGTGTTCTAGATTTTAAGTTTATGCTTAAAGACGATCTTGATACTGGATGTTGTTCTGTTACACTCTGCAGCCAACAGATACTGTGCTTTTTGCATTATGAATTCCCTGTGTGTGCCCCCCCCTTTAACCTTTTCTAAAGTGAGAACTGAGAACAACACATATGCATAAAGTGTTCTGTATGCTCAGTAACACCACAGAGTGGGTCCTCACTGAATCATTCACAATCATTCACACTATTACGATACAGCAAATGGGCAATAATTCAATACATAGCAAGATAGTTAATGATACATAACAATAGCTGTGTAGTGTGTAAAACAAGAATTATTTATTTATCCACTTAAGTGTGGTGTCAGTGTGTGTATGTGTGTGTGTGTGTGTGTGTGTATAATTATTATTTTAATTCATACTTTCTATATTTGAGTCATTTTTATTTTATTAATGCATCACTTCAATTAATTAATACTCTGATTTGCATTCCCTTGTTGCCCCCTCCCCCCACTAGTCTCTTCTTCTCCAACTTAAATTGGTTAACTTTCATTCAGTTGACTTTGACTCTCATTTATTTGAAAAGGTGCCAAAGAACTTAAGAAAATGTGACAATGGTAAGTGAAATTGGTGGAGGAAATTTATTTAAACTGCCTGCATTGCACCAGAATACTTATAACATATAGCTAGAGGGAGTCACATGCATTTCTGAGCCAACAGATAATTGCACACAAACAAACAAGCAATAAATAAATTAATTTGGTGATAATAATTGAAAGATTAAGTAGAATTCATATTTTTTATCCATTGTGTCATTTAGCTTTTCACCCTCTGCTGCACCACAGATCCCCCCAATGAGGATGACACACTTTCCTCACTTTCCAAGAAATAAGTCCATGCAACGTTAATAAATTACACAAAGCAGCAATAAATGTGGTTTAAAGTAAATGTAGCATTAAGAAACTGACTGCATCATTTAAAGAAAAGTCTGCCATCAAATCTTATCTTGATGTGGACTTGATGAGATAAATTTAATTTAGTTTTCAAAGTCTCAAACTCTAAACAGTTAACCTGATGGCTGAATATATTCACTTAACGTTTACTAACTATCAAAAGCTTAAAGTATTTGTATAAAGAAGTAGGTAATAGATCAAGCCTCAGTACTAGGGGTGAGCAATTTATCTTCAAAATTATATCACAATATTTCATGGAAAAATCATATATATATATATATATATATATATATATATATATATATATATATATATATATATATATATATATATATATATATATGTATGTATGTATGTGTGTATGTATATATATATATGTATGTATGTATGTGTGTATGTATATATATATATGTATGTATGTATGTGTGTATGTATATATATATATGTATGTATGTATGTGTGTATGTATGTGTATATATATGTATGTATGTATGTATGTATGTATGTATGTGTATATATATATATATGTATATATATATATATATGTATATATATATATATATATATATGTATATATATATATATATATGTATGTGTGTATTGTAGAGATGCACCGATTGCAATTTTTTTCTCCAAGTGTGAGCCACTGAGCATGATTTTTTTTTTTTTTGCAAAGAACTATAACTGACAGCATTTTCATAATAAAAGAAATGATTAACCTTCACAATTTACCCCAAACTGCACTAAGTTACAGTATCTTCTCTCACTGAAATGACTGAGAATAAAGTGCTCTGCTACTGGAAAGAGATAAAAATAATTAGCTGAAAATGAATTGCTGTCTACCCACCTTTATCTCCATATTTTACCATACCAAACAAAGTAAGTGCAACAGAACAAATGTCAGTTATGTGCATCACTTTCCCATATGTTAATAAATTCGCCAGATAACAGGGCATTGATCCTGTTCTCTTTTTCATAATTATCCTTATATCTGTTTTAATCCTTTGCATGTGCTGAGGCTGCTGGCTCCGGGCAGCGTGCTGGTCCCCCTGTAGCTTACTTTGGTAAACTTTATGTCTTCACTTATAGTGAAGAGCTTCCTTGCAAATGAGATGTTAGGATGTGGCTGTAAGTGTGTATTTGCCTGTGCTGCTGTGCCAATGTTGTGCATGCATGAAATGGACCGGCTTGTAAATGGACATACTTAAGGCTGACTGGTCACCAGTCAGGACCGAGAACACTGGAAATCAGCCTGTTCTGGTGCCTGGCCGGTTGATTGGTGCATCTCTAATTTTTTGCATACTATAAGCTATTTCTTTAAAACACATTTTTTAAGTTACTAAAAAAATCCACTTGTCTTTTCATCCACAGCTCTCTGCATCCTTCCTTCATGTCTCTTGTACATGAAAAAAAAAAATCATGTCTGTCTTCACAGCTGCTGAATCCAGGCTTTATCATGAGTCAGTGCTTCATTAAGTCCTAATAACAGCTCAAAAAGGCCTGTGTTAAATGAAGTGTGACACATTAATGAAGTATTATTTATCAGTGAGTAAAACAGCACCAGTGAGACTAATATCAATATCTAAAGTCTGGCTGTTATGACAAGCAAGGAGTTGGACTCTAGATGTAAGATAATTGCTGCCCTTCTTGCTTTTTTCCCCGTCTTTCACTTGCTGCAGTGTCATCATTTAGCCGTATCTCTGCCTACTCTTAATGCTTTCTCCTTTTCACCTTTTCTGAGTCTCGCTCTCTACAAGATTTACACATCACGCTTGTTAGAACCTTTCCATCTCTGCCTTTTTTCATCTGAGTCTGTATTGAATGTCTGCCTCAGCATTTCTCTGCTCTTTGTCATTCTGTCTCCCCAATTCTGTAAATTTAAATTTTCCAATTTCAGTCACTTTATTGGCATGACTGTTAAAACAGATGGAATCCATAATATCTAGCTTGTACTTGTGGTACTTGTGAGGATCCCCCACTCCACGACCACACTCACATGCACTCCTGCCTTCCTCTTTACCTCCAGCTTTTACTCTGACCTTTCATTCAAGCGCTTCTTCTTCTCTCTTCTTTATCGACATCCTTTCTTAGTACTTCCCCCCTTCTTACCACTTCACCTGGAGTGATCACTATACACTGTCGGATGCTCTGCTGCAGTTTCCTTGGAAATGCGCGCGCGCAACACACACACACACACACACACACTTTTTTGTCTTTTGTTCACATCAAGTGTTTTTTGTGTGCTGTTGGTCTGTGTGTGAATGTGCATATGTGTGTGTGTGTATTTATGTATGCTATCAAAGAGAGCTCAACCATTATGGGTGAATAGAATAGGGTCAGGTTGACTGTAAGGCAGGGAGATGACATGAGGCACATGACTTATCGTCATTACTTCTGTCTTTGCTCCTAAATGCAGTGCTTTTATCCTCTGCTCTCATTTTTTTGCTTTCACTTTCTTTTTGTTCGGTTGTATCTCTGCTATGTCTTCTCTCCTCTCTCTTCTTCCTTTCCTCATCATGACTGTCCTGCTCCAGAAAGCTACACTGACTAACCATATGTTACACCCAAGGTGCTTTGTGTGGCATATGCAGCACAAACACAGAAAGAACTAACACACAAACCTGCAATGGAGGCCAAACCTTTGCTGCAATTTCTAAACCACACCAGCTGTTACCATCCTTTCTCTTGTTTTATCTCACTCTTTTTCAACGTGCTTGTTGTAGGCTGTTTTCTTGTCTTAACAGATGTTGTGTCATTGAAACACCCATTGGTTAGTGGAAATGATGATGTAGGAAGTTTGAAATGTAAATCTCAAAAATAATGAGCACATAAAAGAAAGATTACTTCAGTTTTGTTAATATTTCAGTTGTTACTGGTGTGGAGTGACAAAACAGTATGCAACAAGGAGCTGTCAGTTAAGATATGAGCTTGCACATTAGATACAATTTTTCATAGCTTGAACACACTAACACAGTAGAGTGTTAATTGAGCTCCTTTTCTAACATTTCAGTGTGGCTATCTTTTTAAAGTGCCCTTGAAGGGGGGCTTAGGGTCTAAAGAGAGAAATGAATGTGTTTGTAAGACAGGTCTGCTGAGCTGAGATCTTCTGAGGTAACATTGCTGGTTCAACATCACAAGGCTTTGTGCAGTTACGATTCCCAGTTACACTGTTTACGAAGTCTCACATCATTCTTTATTAATGTCGAAACATCCAAATTTAGAGCATCATGCTTCTGAAGATGGCAACTTTGCACTTAATGAGTTTAAGGAATCTGCACAAAGCAATGCTGTGCTCCTATATCCCAAGGCAGAATATTTGGTGTTGTTTTTAGTAGCACTAAGCTTGACTCAGTGCATGTGAGTGAGTTTGTGTACACGTGCAGGGATTTGTCGATTACTATGTCTGAACAACACTTGACACTCTAATCAAGGTATCAATATATGCTGACGTTACTTAACTGCACACACTGATGTTTCGTTGAGTTTCAAATTAAAGCTGATTGAATATCTTGTTTACTTCACTTCAGACTGAATTGCACTAACCACTCTAGCATCCAGCGACATGATTTTATTTGTCAATTCATGTATTCAAAATAAACAAACAAATACACCTCAACCCCACCCCCTCTACCTTTTGATCAGGATATATACAGTTGGCGGGACTTCCTTACTACAAAAAACAACACACGGAATTCAATGAAGCTTAAGCAGCACAGGGCATGAACATGATCCGATACGTGGAAATATAATTCAAAACTGAGTTCTTGTGTGAGATGGAAGTGGGCTCTCTATAGTAACCTTTAGTCTGCATCAAGACTGAAATAAGTAAAGTATCCATCCATCCTCTTCCCCTTATCCTGTTCAGGGTCGCGGGGGGCTGGAGGCTATCCCAGCTGACATAGGGCGAGAGGCAGGGTGCACCCAGGGTACAGGTCACCAGCCTGTCGTAGGGCTAACACAGAGAGACAGACAACCATTCATACCTAGGGGCAATTTAGAGTGACCAATTAAACCAACCCCAGTAACTGCATGTCTTTGGACTGTGGGAGGAAACTCACGCAGACACGGGGAGACCATGCAAACTCCACACAGCGGGAGGCCTGGGCCAAGGTGGAATTGAACCCAGATGTTCTTCCAGCTGTGAGGCAGCAGTGCTAACCACCACGCCACCATACTGCTGTAAGTAAATAAGTAATTAAACTATAAGTAAAGTAATCAGAATAAAAAGAGTAATAATTAAAATAGTTTAGCACAATACACAATGTCTTCACATTCATTTTGTTGTCCTTTATGCATCAACAATGAGGTAATTCATTCATCCATGCATTTGAACTGTGTTGTAGCAAAGTGTCAGTGTCAGTCACAGTGCCTGACAGGTGTGATGTTAAGTTTAGGTCACCCGAATCAAACTGCAAAAAGATGCTTCAGTTATATTCAGGGTTACATTTTTGTGCATTTGCTAAGTGTAGACTGCTGTGTTGATTAAAACATATGCTTTTTCACAAATATATTAAACTGTTTGAATCACCAGCATCACTAGCATTCATCCAAATACAATGATTAGATGGTTTAATCCCGCCTTAACATATCAACACAACTTTTAAATTGTTTTCATTAACAAAATTATCAGCTGGCATTAAATAAACTGTCAATATTTTCTTTATTATGTCAGTATCAGCACAGCAAATATTAGGTGAATGGAGCTTTCACAAAGAGAATTCCAGTCACACATTTCTCTTCTTCTCTGTCCTCCCTGCTTTTTCCATACCCTCCTCTGTCCATCTGTGCCAAAGATCTAAGTGGTGTTCATCTCTTTCTTGAAACTCTCCTTCCCACTCTCTCGTTCTTTATCTTTTCATTGTTGGAAAGCTCAAGTGCAGCAAACACACTCCTTTTGAGGAGCACCAGTCATGTTTGACGGCGTTCTACAAACCCCCAATCACTTCACATCATTCCACTCCGCCACCAGTCTCAATTCTGACTCCCCTCACTTCTGACCCGTCTTTCCTCTGTGTTTTTCTATTCACTTTTTTCTTTCTGCAAACAACGACGAATTTTATGCTTCAACCATGAAGCATTTTATTTTTTTGTTTTCCTGTTGTTATCTTAGCTGAAAAAAGACCCCATATTATTATAGGAGTGAAGTAAAGTAATATTTTTGGGTGAGGTGTTGATAAAAGACATAAAAAAGCCAAATTCAATGACTGATGTTAATGCTCAGTTATGAGTAGAAAACCTGAAAGGACAAATGGACAAAAGAGCTCATGAATTCAAATTTTCCCTTCCTCTACATTTCTATGTTCTGTGCCTTCCAATAATAGATATTACACAGGATGTCAAAGAGAAGAACAGGAAATGGCTGTTCCCTTTTCTACCCATCTGTTTTCCATTACAGGTTTTTTTTTTCTTTTTTTTTCTTGTTTCTCCACCTCGTCGCCACTCCATCTCCACTTCAATCTACCCTCTGCTCTCCAGTGATCCACCTTTATTGGCTTGTGCTGTCATCTGACATTTGTTGATTTCACAATCTCTTTGTCCTCTTACAGCAGTTGTGGTGGAAAACGCAGTCATTCACTGGCAAACACAGGTACAAATACATTAGATATCACAGCATGTATCACACACCATCAAACAGTAAATCAATCACATGCCATTTTCATGATGCATCTGTAGTATCAGCCATCAGATACATTATTGCTGTAACATCCTTATTAAAACATAACCGATATAAGTTTTTTATTCAACTTCAAGCACGAGTACCTTGATCCATCATGTTAATATGCCAGATTTAACCATACAGACTAGTTATAAACTGCAATTCTTGGCTGGTTGATTACATTAGAGCATTAAAATATAACACTCATTAAACATCTAAGCTATTTGAACAGTCAGCACACAAACACACGCACTTGTACAGACAGGGAGACGTGCATACAAATATATGGAGACATGATCATGGGCACTTATATGGAATAATCAAGGCAACCGGTACTGGCAAACAGAAATTATGAGTTAAACAGAGTAAAAGTTGTATAATAACTTTGTTTGCCTGTGTGTGAGCTCACAGAATGCAAGCATCTGTAAAACTGAATTCTGTTCCCAGCATTTTTAAGAAATTGGCTTGTAGATGTCTAAAAGCCCAGCATCAAAATAGAAAACATAAGGCAGTTTAAAAAACAAACAAACCAAAACAGATAAAAGAATCAGCTAGCTGGTGTTCGTGCACACTCTAGACTTGAAAGCCTGCCACTGAATTCAGCACCAATGAAATTTCTACTTATATGGGAGGCTCGTTGTATCCATTTAGTGTTACAGAGAAAGATACAGTTAGAAGAAAAAATATCTACTTGTTCTTTTGTGTGTTTGTGTGAGTGAGTAAGCAGGGAAACAGCCATTTTTAGTTGATTGAAAGAATGAAAAGGTTAGTGAAGGTTAGTCCTTTCATTTATAACTGCCATTTAATGGTCAGGTCAAAAGTTAAATCAATGTCCCTGATGCGTTTTGATATCTAGAGCTCCAATCGAGCCAAAATGAAAAGGATGGGGTCATGACATCAACCATTTGATCTTCCTCCATCCTGTCTGCACAGAAAAATCCTGATAAAATGCTGAGGCAATGTGACTCACCCAGACTTTTGGCCATAAGGCTGTTTGTGTGTGTGTGGAAGACTGTGTGTGTGTGTGATTAGTGCTTCTGTGGGTCAAATGAACACTTCCCTCAATTGCAGTTAATCAATAAATTCTGTGACTTTTCTCTCAGGCACCCACTCTCTTTTCTCCTTCTCCTCATTCAGCTTTCCTTTCCTTTCCTTTCCTTTCCTTTCCTTTCCTTTCCTTTCCTTTCCTTTCCTTCCTTCCTTTCCTTTCCTTTTCATATTCAATGTTGTGATAGCAGAGGAAAGGCTAAAGCACTGAATGGTCTCTTGTGAATGAAGTGAACTGAGTCAGAGCTCATCTGTATGCATGAGAGGCACCCATAAAGTAACTACGCATATCAATCATGCTCAGCATGGCTTCGTGTTTGACAGGATTCATCACCTTCCTTGGGATTCCTCTGGCAAGATACAGTATAATGTACATGAAAACACACAAACACTGACACATGTATGTATGCACACTCACATTTCACTGGAGTGCGCACACTCAGTCACTCTTTCAGCCACTATCATACACATGCTGCTCAGCACTCTGTCAAGCTGTCAGTGCAGTTTGACACCAGCTCTCCTGTCTCATCATTAGTTTTGGTGAGAGATGTCCTGTCCCCTCAACAAAAACAAACATGGCAGGCGGTGACAAATCAATTAATCAGACAGGGCATTTGCCAATAGTTATATTTCACTTACAACTAATGTGCATTGAATGTCTCAGAAAAGTTTCCAATAATGCATGGACAACACCTTCAATCGGCTTCCACCAGAACGGTTTTGATCGATGAATCATCAGACTCAGATAGTTTACTGTCAAAACACCAGCTCTCCATGACTGATGAGCTCCTTCCATACTAACTGAATTGACGCATTTCCTTGTGGGACATGGTTCCAGTAGTTGTATAAATAACTTCTTAGCATTTATTTTCTTTTCTTCTATTTAGAGGGGTGCCTGTAGCTCAGTAGGTAGAGCAGGTCATCTACTAATTGAATGGTTGGTGGTTTGATTACTGGCTGCTCCAATCTGCATGCCAAAGTATCCTTGGGCAAGATATTGAACCCCAAGTTGCTTCTGGTATATTCGTCAGAGTGTGAATGTTGGATAGAAAGCACTTAGATGTAGAAAAATGTGAGTGCTCGAGTAGAAAAGCGCTATATAAGAACGAGTCCATTTAAGACTTCGACCTTGTTTAGGATACTGATTCCTGTGCTATTCTGTTGCCTTTAATGATCCTGTACTACTTAGCTGCCCCTTGATCTTCATGGTCCATTGGTAGATTTTTATTGTGACACGTGACATCAGCAAACATCATTTGATTGTCTAGGTAAACAAATTCTCTCAACAGAGTGACAGTCTAGCTTTTTTTCTGCTATATTGATCATAAAATCTGACAACTATTGTCATATGTCCTGATTTTTGTTTTATTTTATGTGAAATTTATATTCATTGCATACATATTTTAGAGGGTATATCCTAGCATATTAATTAACATCCAGATGTGGGATGGTGGGAAGTTACGAGTAGGTTAACTTTTAGCGCACATAATGACTTTCCTGAGGGTTATTGTTAGTTGTAGTTAGCTTTTTATTCATGTCTGTGTTGAGTGTGAAACTAGAGAAGAGAGGAGGTATATCTGTACTAAGGCAGGCTGAGCTCTCTTGCTTTGTTTTCATCATTTCCTGGTTTTGTTTTTGTCTGTTTTGCCCTAGGAGTCTCCCTCAAACCAGCCTCTCTTCTCTCAGACATTCTCTTTTGGGTTTCACCCGCTTCCATCTATAATCTACAATTATGAGTATCAGCTCCTATTTTTTCTGTTAGCTCTGTATCTTTCTGTGTAAGTGTGCCTTCCCCTTGATTTCTTTTTATTTGCCTTATCAAATTTATAGTTACAGTACTTTGTCTCTCAATCCCTGCTTTCCATTTTTAGTCTTATTCATTCAGACTCTCTGCCTACCTGTACTTGAAGTCTTTGTACTGCCATTTTTCCTCACTCTTCAGTTCTTCTCCATTTCCTTTTATGCTTTTCCCTCCTTCAGTAAGTTTCTGTTTTTTTTCTGTCTTCCCCCTCGTGCCTGCTTTATTTTCTTCCTTCTTTTTTTCCTCCTCATCCTCTCTGCATTTCTTTCCTCCTCCTCCTCTCTCGCAGCCTCCCTTTCTTTAGTCGATCAGACAGTTGAAGCAGCCAAGCTGCCGGAGGCGAGAGCAGACAGAGGAGCCGCTCTGTCCGACCTCCCTCCCTCTCCAGAGAGGCAAACTAATGCAGACACGCCAATAAGCTGTAAGGAGACAATTATTCACCATTTATATCAGCCCGACATCTTTTCGAGATAGTGCAGCACACATCTGGAACCCAGCTCTGTTACCCCACATAGTAATTTCAGGCTTTTATCCCTTGATGGGTTACATTTTCGTTTGATCGATCAACAGAGATTCACATAGGGAAGTTAAAGCCTAAAGGTTAAAACATAGTCTTTTTTAGCTTCTATTCTCTAATATTTTCCCAGTTAGATTACTGTTCAGTAAACTGGCCATTGCAACTACTATCAATATGCCCCTCAGCAAGGCATTCAGCTTAACCCTCAACTGCTCCACTGGATTTGCTTAGTGTCCTGCATAAAGCCTGCAATTATGCTGAGCATCTCCCATGTATAAATGCGGTTAAGTGTATGAATTAGAGGCAGCTTGAGTGCAATAATATAAATGAGTTTACCGTGTAACCAAGAAGATTGTTAAAATCTCCTGCAATCCATATACTGTAGCACTGCATTTGAAATCTGGCTTACATTTCAAACTTTTTAATATGTTTAAAAAAGTGTTTGTTTTTTTTTGTTCTTTTAACACAAAGGACAGAGAAGTTAGAGAAGAAATGGTTTCGGCATGAGATTTTTTTTTCAGAAGAATAATGAAAAGACTGACTGCTATGTTGATGAGCTCCTCATGCACAGTTTCATTTACGAACACAAATACACACACCCGCACATTCCTGAGGTGCACGCAACCAGCATGCACTTACTATAATACACACATCAAATGGATATAAGCAACTGCACACATACCACATGCACGCTTGTTTTCTCTTTTCTAAAATATAAATCTTCAGAAAATAAGAACTAAACAATAATATCCAAGCAAAAAAGATTTATAGGATTACTCCTTTGACTGTCGTGTGATTATAGGGCACAGGGGTCTGGTCCATGGTAGTACCAGTGTGGCTTGGGGAGCCACAGCCAAAAGCTAATATCACAGATTTTATTAGCCACATCTTTGCAACTGGGAGTCAGTTGGACCTGCAGTCTTATCTTTTGTCATTTTTTTTCTTCTTTTGGGGGGGATTGAAAAAAGATCTCATAAAGTGGAAATGTCATTTTCAAATTTCTAAGTGGAAAGGTACACTTCCTGTGTTGCCATACGTTAAGTTATTAGCACGAGTGAGAAGATAGAGAGACAGAGTCTGAGCCTTCTTTTACTTTGAACTTGATTTCTGGCTGCAGATCACGCCAGCTGCTGTTATGTCTGATCGAGTTGAAGTTTAAGGTGAACAGGCCGCCCACTTTCTTCCTGTCCGTTCAATGATAACAGTCATAGAGCACAGTGAAGATTTGTTCTCCCTGTGAATCGATGCTAATCACATCATTGTGCTGCCCTGTCCCCCATGTCTCTCTCTGGGGGTTTCACACTCCTCTCTGGCCTTTTCCTCCTCACCCGCTGCTTCGCTTGCTCTGTTTCCATGTCTCCCCTCCTCCCTCCTGTCTTACCTCATCATAAGGGAGGTGAAGCCATCTGAGCCTACTTGCACGCAAGCCAGCCCTCCACATGGGTCAGTGCTGTGCAGATATTGTCGTCACCTCAAAGAGCTCACGTCATGCATCTGTAATCCATCATTTCTTCATAAGATGTCACAAACTGCTTTCTGCTCAGTGTTTTATTGGAGCGTGGGAATTTGTTGAGGATCAATATGATGACCGGAGACAAAATCTTTAGTTTTTTCTTATGATTAATGTACACATTAAATATTGTTTTTTATCTTTTAGGCCAAATCAATAATAAATTTCCCTGCCAACCTAACCATCATACTATTACCCACTGTAACTATTGATTATCACCTTACTTTTTCATAGAAAGCTTCTGAGTCTGACAGGAATTCTCAAAGTGTTTACCTGTGTTGCCCAGCACTACATAACAGCTGTCTTGAGGTCATACTGCACAGCCTTGGGCTATTTCAGATATTTAAACCAACAAACTGGAATACACAAAATACAAGTAAAAGTGAGCAAAATGCTAATGCTACTAATAATGATAGTAATAATAATAATGATGATGTTACTACTGGTACTAATATTTTTGTCCAAATCTGAATTTTGTGCTGACCCCTTTGTCACTTCTTGAATTTTTTAAATTTTTTTTATCTAAATCTTCACAAGATATTCAGACCATCTGGCATTTCACAGGACTCCATACCATCCCGTGGAAACTTTATAGAGGAGTTTGTTTCAGTTTATTGAGGTTTGCAAGCACTTGCTTATGCACCAGCTCTCTTAACCCTGCCTGAACCATGAAATAATTGCCAGAAAATTCAATTTTTTTTTTAAATGGAGCACTTACTGAATCTTCTGATAAATTAAAAAATAATACATTAAATATTCATTCGTGGGCAGCATGGTGGCGTGGTGGTTAGCACTGTTGCCTCACCACAAGAAGGTCCTGGGTTTAAATCCACTGTCTGGCCATAGCCTTTCTGTGTGGTTGATTCAATGAGTGCGAGGTGCTGAGATCCTGTGGCTGCAAAACAAGCCTAAAACCCCACCCCTCCACCGCTGTTGATATGCCGTGTTTGTTTTCCACCAAATGTGGTACTGTGAACATCTCAACTTTGGTCACATTTGTCCAAAGGACATTTATTCAGGAGTCTTGTGGTTTGCTCAGATGAAACTTTGCAAACCTAAGCTGTGCTGTCATGTTCTTTTTCAGAGAGAAGAGGCTTTGCCCTGGCAGCCCTTCTAAACAAGCCATACTTTTTAAGTCTTTTTCTAATTGTACTGTCATGAATTTCAACATTTAACAGGCTAACTGAGGCCTGTAGAGTCTGAGATGTAGCTCTTGGGTTTTTCTTTTTTTTTTTTGCAGTTTCGATAAGCATTGCATGGTCTGACCTTGGGATGAATTTACTGGGATGTCCAGTCCTGGAAAGACTGTGGCATTATGGTTAAACACCTGAATGCTCCAGACCAGCAAACTGGCAAAATTTTTGCTTTTATTGAGGTTGCCACAGTCATTTAATGAAGTGCATTTGATTTTTTCACATGATTGTATAGTACAGTATGACAAGGGTTACAACTAAGACTTTATTAAACCTATCTTGTAATGTTTGGGATGCACGTAACTCGCAAGGCTTCCATTATCACACAACTGAATGTATAAAAGACAAAAGCATTGTTCCACCGGGAAGATTTGAGCTTCTAAAAATGACCAAAGTTTCAGTTTCCCAATAAATGTCTGCATTTCCTCAGACACTGATGCACATGACACTGCTGCATTTTTGTTAAAAGCTCAGTTCATGCCGATCCAGGAGTAATGTGATATATTTATTTATCGGAGCCATCAATACTAGCACTAGTGTTACACATACACCCACAAGACTATGACCTTTTATTCTGCTGCAGAAATGTTACTAAATATGTGTTGTGGTTTCTCTTCCTTTGTGTTTGTCTGTGTGTATATGTGTATGTCTGCATGGCTGCATGCTTGGTCGTGTGCGTGCGTGTCCATGCCTTCATTCACAGCTCCTGCCAACGCCCAGATCGTGCATTCAGGTGCAGCATGTAACGTCAAAGATGATAACATGAGTGAGAGAATCTACACCATCAAAGAAGGAGACACATTAGTGCTTCAGTGTATTGTTAAAGGACATCCACGGCCCCAGGTAAGCATCTATAAAGACGTGCATTTATACGGTATATGTATACAGTATATGTTCACGATGATCCACTGTGACTTTCACTGAGTGAGCAGGTAAGTTCCACCTCTCTTGCTAAAGGATACCTTGACAACATTACTTTTAGTCATTCTAAAACAAAGTATCAGCAACCCTGTGTTTCTCTCATTTAGATTCATAAATGCTTAGCAGTTGTAGAGTTTTGGCATAAACGTTTTCTGTTTTTGATTTATTAACTATTAAAATACATTTATTCAAACTGGCATTGCAAAATGAAAAATGTAATATATAAAATTCCTGCATTTTATGTATTAAATATCATAATAATAAAAACCAATGTGGATAAAACTGAAGTTGATAAGACAAGTATATTTATGAAAATAACATCCATGCATCCTCTAGCTAGTCAGAGTCACAGCGCTCATCAGCACTCTGTCTTCAAGAATTTTCAGATCCTTCTCGTCTTGCTGGATTATCAGTGATCAAGCTCTAGCTTCCTCTGTCTTTATATGTTATTTTCCTGAGACAAAAATAAAAAAGCCCAAGGTCATATGAAGATGATGATGTTGTTATGATGCACGAACACCTCCTTAAAGCTGACAAAATGTAACTTTGTTTACATGGCAGCACTTTTAGGCAAAATGTTTCAGGCGACATAGACACATTCTATGATTACCATCAGTTGCCCTGAACATGGTAGCATAAATAATATGATGCACTCATGAGTCATTATGTTTACTTATGTTTACCGTGTCATGCTTTTGTTTGTGTTTGAGTCACATAATCTCCTAATTTCCTCTGTTTATACTTGCATTAACCAAAGCCATATTTTCCTTTGTGCAATGTTTTGTGAAACATTTAAGGCAACTAGTTTAATTCACATGTCTCACTCCAAGCTTGTTACATACATTTTAATGCAATTTAACATACACACATTTAACATACCCTTTGAGCTCATCCAGCTGAAGGACTGATGAGTGTATGCCACAGTGAGGCATCTATTATCTGCCTGTCCATCTGTCCACATTTCACAAGAAATACTACGCCTCCTACAATATGGGTCAAAATGTAATTAAACATATACACAAGGATCATCAAATGGTTCTTTGCCAGAACTGTGCTCAAGGTCAAGGTCACATTTGTTGTTGCAGAGGCAATAACCTGTGAGTTGTGGTGGATTGTGAGCTAGATGAGCTACTGCGCCTTTGATGTTCTGGTTTGACATGCAAGTACTAAGGTTCTGCTAGCATCTGAAATCCCAAGAAACCATAGCCATGTTCTCTGCCCATGTCGTCACTTTCACGCAACAAAATTCATACATTACACCAGGTAGGATCTTCACTGTGATAATCAAAAAGATGGAGGAAAAGGCTGATGTAATCCGAGGAAAATTGCCTTCTAATACAAAGTTAACCTTTAAAAAGAACATATTTTAAACAAAACAATTACAATTTCCTAAAATGATACAACTAGTTTTTTTAGTGAGCAATTGTAAGCAAAAAAGGAAAAATGAAAGTCAAAGATTAATTGTTTGCACAAGACTGGAATCCAAGCTTGCCGGGCAACTGTCTAGCAATTGATTTATGCCTCTACCCATTTCTCCACTTCTGACCAGGGGTGAAAGTAGTTTTAAATTCTTGCCGGTACTATGGCAAAAACCGTGTGTGTCTATATATACATACACACACACACATATACATATATACATATATATATATATATATATATATATATATATATATATACACACACACACACACACAGGGTTTGGACAATGTAACTGAAACACCGGTCATTTTAGTGTGGGAAGTTTTAATGGCTAAATTGGACCAGCCTGGTGGCCAATCTTCATTAATTGCACATTGCACCAGTAAGAGCAGAGTGTGAAGGTTCAATTAGCAGGGTAAGAGCACAGTTTTGCTCAAAATATTGCAATGCACACAACATTATGGGTGACATACAAAAGAGGACAAATTGTTGGTGCACGTCTTGCTGGCGCATCTGTGACCAAGACAGCAAGTCTTTGTGATGTATCAAGAGCCACGGTATCCAGGGTAATGTCAGCATACCACCAAGAAGGACGAACCACATCCAACAGGATTAACTGGACGCAAGAGGAAGCTGTCTGAAAGGGATGTTCGGGTGCTAACCCGGATTGTATCCAAAAAACATAAAACCACGGCTGCCCAAATCACGGCAGAATTAAATGCGCACCTCAACTCTCCTGTTTCCACCAAAACTGTCCGTCAGGAGCTCCACAGGGTCAATATACACGGCCGGGCTGCTATAGCCAAAACTTTGGTCACTCGTGCCAATGACAAACGTCGGTTTCAATAGTGCAAGGAGCGCAAATCTTGGGCTGTGGACAATGTGAAACATGTATTGTTCTCTGATGAGTCCACCTTTACTGTTTTCCCCACATCCGGGAGAGTTACGGTGTGGAGAAGCCCCAAAGAAGCGTACCACCCAGGCTGCTGCATGCCCAGAGTAAAGCATGGGGGTGGATCAGTGATGGTTTGGGCTGCCATATCATGGCATTCCCTTGGCCCAATACTTGTGCTAGATGGGCGCGTCACTGCCGAGGACTACCGAACCATTCTGGAGGACCATGTGCATCCAGTTTTTCAAACATTGTATCCTGAAGGCGGTGCCGTGTATCAGGATGACAATGCACCAATACACACAGCAAGACTGGTGAAAGATTGGTTTGATGAACATGAAAGTGAAGTTCAACATCTCCCATGGCCTGCACAGTCACCAGATCTAAATATTATTGAGCCACTTTGGGGTGTTTTGGAGGAGTGAGTCAGGAAACGTTTTCCTCCACCAGCATCATGTCGTGACCCGGCCACTATCCTGCAAGAAGAATGGCTTAAAATCCCTCTGACCACTGTGCAGGACTTGTATATGTCATTCCCAAGATGAATTGACACTGTATTGGCCGCAAAAGGAGGCCCTACACCATACTAATAAATTACTGTGGTCTAAAACCAGGTGTTTCAGTTTCATTGTCCAACCCCTGTATGTATATATGTTTGATGTTTGAACACCAGGGTTATAATAGTACATTATAGTTTAGTTTTCATTAATTTTAGTATTAGTTAAAAATTTTCAGGCTTTGTCAGGTGCAAGATTCAAGATGCAAGAGTGACTACTGTGTAATAAAAACTCAACAAAGATACCTTTTAAAGAAATATATTCAACAACCAACTGTTCACAAGACAGCAGCACTACATGCTAAATGCGTGTAATATTAAGGACACACGTGAACATCAACAGGGAGAAACATAAAGAAAAACATGAACTC
Source organism: Pterophyllum scalare (assembly GCA_024447675.2). NCBI lineage: Eukaryota > Metazoa > Chordata > Actinopteri > Cichliformes > Cichlidae > Pterophyllum > Pterophyllum scalare. Next base: position 130,522 of record JAMQGT020012307.1, on the reverse strand, counting down.
CAAAACTCAATAAACTCTACAATAAAGTTCAGCATCAGTGCAGTAGATTAACAACACCTACACTTGGTGTTTGAACTGAACTCTTTGAAGGACTCAAAGCTCAAATCCAGCTGCATCCTGATGTTATCGCCACATGAAGCTGGTCGAAGCTGCTCAGAGAGCTAGCTTGGTTAGACACTCGCTAATTAGACTTCAGCTGGGTCTGTGCAGCCTCTGTACACAACCCCGCATTTATGCTTGTGTAGCTGGATTTTGTGCGTTAATTACCTTGTGGTTGTTTTATATGCGGTGCTGGATGGGACTTTTTCCTCTTTGGGTGCTGCCTCGTGTGCGATTTTGATGTTGGTGGTTTTCAGCTTGGGGAGTGTTCCGCACGTTTTCATCATCCACAACAAGACACACACTTCTATCTGTGCTATGGTACTCAAAGAAATTCCATATGGGACTCTGCCGCTTTCTTGGCAGACCGCTGCCATTACTTTTTGGACCAGCGCGGTGAGCACACATGCATGCATACAGTTGCAGCGCTCCCAGCCTAAACTACTGGAGCGGAAAAAAATTATTTCATATCAATACACAAGGCTTTTAAATAAAATAATGAAAGTGAAGGTCATTTTATCTTTAATTTCAGTTCATTTTAGTTACTTTGTAAACTCAAAATACAGTTTTAGTTATCGTTTTTTCCTTTTAATTATTGTTATTATTTATTTCAGTTAACACAAATGTTTTGTCAATTTCAGTTTTCATTATTTTGTTTGTTTTCGTTAACTATAATAACCTTGTTACACACGCTGTACACTTAATACAACTGATAACCACCTCCACGCATTCTGGCTCTGTCCACCAATACAAAACTTCTGGAAAGAAATAATCACCAGACTTTTTTGTTTTGATTTCGTTTGAATTAAAAATTTGTCAGTTCAGTTGTTTCCTCAGGTTTTTATTTAAAAGTCTGTAGATGATAAGTTATTTATTGTTCATCCTGTCCCAATGTCTGTGCACCATCTGTGTAAAATGACGCAGTCCATTTAATCGAACGCAACCATTTTGGAGGTGTTTTCGAGCTGTGTTGTGTTGTTGAAATTGAGCAGAATAACATGAAACACAATTAATGAATCTCTCTTTGCTTTTAATTGGGATATTTTGTAACGAGTAGACAAGACATTAAATGTAGTGATGAACAGTTTTAAAGGGTGACTGTTGACGAAAGCTTTAAGCGCCGAGGGGAGAGTAGCTAGAGAATTGAGGCTCTAGCATAGCATAAACAGTTCAGAAACAATTTGAAATGAGAGGAAAAAAGGTATTTATTAACTGATTAAGCCGTGTTTTAGACTGCTTATTGCTAGCAGATATATTCTGACCCCGAGTGCAGCCGTTACTGGTTCAGAATGATGGCTGCACAGCAGGCAGCCGCTCCCATCTTCCAGGTACTGCGTACCGGTGCAGAATCTTTTAGTGGTATGCAGTACCGGACTGTACCGGCTTACTTTCATGCCTGCTTCTGACTGTGCTCTTTTCTCACTATTTCTGTAAATACACATATATATCCGGTACCCTATGTGACAAGGAAGGAGAGGGAGATCAGAAAATGTTTTTTGGTTTTTTGGTTTTGGTTTTGATGTGTAGTGGCAGCAGTATTTAAAGAATGTCCTTTTTGGCTTAATATCATTGTTTAAATTGAACAGAACAATTAAAATTGAAAAATATGTACACTCTACTTAAACAATTTCACATTAAAATACCTGTGTTTAGTAACTCTAACTATTCGGTTGCAGTAATCAGTCTTTTGTAAATGACATTATTTCATTATATTGTAGTTATATATTATATATACTATACTGTACTATAAAAATAAAGTTCTCAAAACCAGTACAAGAATTATCACATCTATGATGAATATAAATAAATAAATAATAGCATATATATATATATATATATATATATATATATATATATATATATATATATATATATATATATATATATATGCACTCATAAACATATATGACCATGCTTACACTAACATACATTAATAAGCAAGCAGTGAAAAATGCTTTCATAAAAGCAACTCGTCACCCTTGAGCAGGAGAAGCCGTCCACCCTGGACCCATCTGGCTCCCTGGTTTGAACTCCAGCGAAATATTTTGGATCAGGATCTTTGTGTGAGCATGCATCTGTGTGAGTGTACATAGCTAGATGAAATGAACTGAACTGAGGTGACTGTGGAGGAGTTGTGTGAGTTGTGTGTATTTGTGTGCAAGTGTGTGAGGTGAGAAAAGCAGTGTTCCTCACGGGTGCATGTCCACTGGCATCACATCAGCATGAATAAAACAGTGCCTGTGTCTAAGCCTTGCTTCCTTCTATTTGTGTGTATGTGTATGTGTATACCGACATTGGATGTGTATATGTGTGCAAAAATAATAATAATAAAAAAATAACAGCTTGATTACGTGACTCTGCAGATGCAAAACAATCATTTGTACAAAGCTGCATCTAATTACATGCCAAACTGTTGACCTTACCTGCCCATACTAACTGTGGCTGTCATTCCTCACTTATTTGTTTCCTCCAGTTCTCTCTGTCTCAGTGACTCTTTCTCTTGCACACACACACACACACACACACACACACACGCACACTGATGTACAGAATATTTACAACCCTTGTTCCCCAAAACAAATACAACTTTTAATAAAACTTTTATTTTCACCAGCACTAGAATAATAATCATTACACAAAACATGCTCTGCATAACACATACTACACAAGTTCATTCCCCTGGAGCAGTTCAAAGATGTAAGAAATTGCGTCAGTGATTGCTTGTTCTCTTGGTCGGAGGTGGGACTGTATTTTGAATAATGATCACTTTGGTCACATTGTCAGAATGTAAAATATACATAGCGTGTGCACAAACAAGATGTACACTGCCTCTGGCAAAGAGACATTGGTTGAGTTAGTGCATGTGCTGGCATTTGTGAGTTTGGACATATGTGTGTGTCAGTGGGAAAACGTGTATGTAGACACAAACTAACAAACAGATAGAGGCAGTTAGAGACAAATAAGCAAATAAAGAACTCTGGCAAGGAGTTGCAGCTGAGAAAACATTTGGTTTTCTTAAGTCTTTGGAAACAAAACAGAGGTGGAAGCACACCATTCACATTCAAACTTGAAGAGCAAAAGATATATGTCAAAAAGTAAAAGTGTCAAAATAATGGTCCAGTAAAGATTTCTATCTAATCAGGTCAAATTTGAAGAAAATTAACTGATTTTTAAGAAACAAGACAGACCTGCTGATTAAACCGTGTGTGATGTGTAAAAAGAAAATAGCTGAATATGAACATATAGACATCGTTTTAAACATCAGTTTCTGATCTTGATTCAGTAAATCCATCTGAGCCAAGGTCCAAGCACTAGTTTTCTCCTGGGCAGTCAAGTTCGTCTCAGAACTACATCTGAGTTGTTAGTGTTAGATTCCATGATGTCAAATGACGCATGAGCCAGTTGGACTTCCCGCTGAGCCACTGCAGCTACTGTGTAGTACAGTAAATCACCTTGGATTAAAGAACAACACCCTGAAATTCTGCTAAAATCACTCTTGACAGCATAGTTTAGAACTGGAAGAGCAGGAAGCCAACGACTGTCAGACATGTAGGGTCTTAGCTACATTGTGTGAAATGGAGAGTCAGGGACATGGAGGAGAATGGCCAGAGCTGGTAGTTAGGGCTATTTGAAATTATTAACTACCCTAAAGCTCAGTAATCCAATCTGATAATGCAGTGAAAATAATAAGCAAACAACATGCTCTAATATAGACTGAGACCACATACATAGTGCACTTGTAATAACAGAGAGGCAAAGGCAGAGATGAGGTACCAAAACAGACCCAGAACAAGAAAATATTAGGTCAGTGTGAGGTCATTAACATGAGATTATGGTGGCACTGGTGAAATGAGATCTTTTCTTGGTTACATCTTACTACAGCTGTGTTGGGCTTAGAACCACCTTAATTATTCATTGCAAAGATTCAACATAGTACAAGCATGCAACCCTCAGACATCTGGCTGCAAATGACACGATATCATTACACTTGCTGCACCTCTGTGTTTCACCCCATCCCGAAAGTACCATTTAAGTACAGTGAACTCACTGCTGTGTTTGTGAAACCAGACTGTAACGATATGAGCTATTCAATACAGAACATAATCATCCTGAAAGTTGCCATTATAAGATGGTTACAGTAGTGCTCATAAATGGACAGACAAGAATGCTTTTGTTCTGTAGGTTTTTTTTTTACTTTTATTTGTTTTTCCATCAGCTTGACCCAATATGGCCATTTTTGTCTGGACTCTGCCATCGACAAAGCATATTCACCAAAGGTTTTGAGTCATTCTTTGTAAAGTTTAATTGTGTGTAAAAATCCCAGCAGATCAGCAGTTTCTAAAATCCTCACATCATCCCAACTACCAACAAACATACCACATTCCCACTCATCTGCTTCTTTTGAACAACATGTTACTGATCGTGTGTCCACAGGAATTTGGGTCTACATGCTTGAATACATTGACTTATACTGATGTATAGTGTATACTAACTACTCCACTAGCACCCTAGTTATACATATTGGAAGCATTCCTTTGAGATTTGAGTTCCTGATCCATGTTTACATGATTGGATTACATTATTGATGCAAATTTGACATAATTTGTCAGCCATGCACTCTTATGGCAAGTTTCCTCTTATCTCATATCCCAAAGATATTCCTCTGGATTCTGGTTTGGTGACTGGGGAGGCAATTTGAAGGTCATTGCAATTCTACCATGTTACTGGGTGATTGCATAAATAACAGCTATACTATAAACCTGTTACTGAACAACAGGTGTGTTTATACTTATCAGTGTTCTGTGTTATCTTTATAAAGGGGACAAGAGACACATCAAATACAAAAATAAGCACAAGATTTTTACTGTTACAATAAAAGCAAATGGTGAGCGTGCTGACCTCTGTCCCAGTGTGATGCTCTGCTTGAGTATCACACTGCAGCATTCTGCAATGTGTCCCAATGGGGTTACAGAGTTTCCACTGATCTCTGTTGGCTGTATTGATAACCTGATCCTTGTAACCCCAGCTTCTTCTCCATCCATCCTTACAGCTTGTCATGCCATCTCTTCCTTGCACATATTGAATCCCAGTTCTGGGAACACACAAAGTTGTGCTTTCTGGTATTTTTTTTACCATTATATTTTATACTTCAGTAATAGTAGCTAAAAGTGAAAACTCGTAAAGGCCCTTTTTTTTTTCTTTTTTTTTTTGCCAGTATGCTTTTACTGCACTTTAGTAAACATTCACAATAGAAATCCAAGCCATTAAGCCCAGGGATTCTTTGGATCTCTAATCTCTAATATTCACCTACAGTAGCTTAGACTCTTTTTTTAAACCATTAAAACATAATGTTACTAATTTAAAATTGAGGTTTTTGTGGAGTCTAGAATTTCTCTGCTGGCTATATGTTTTGTGTTTATCCATTATCAGTTTTAGCCTGCAGTTAACATAATAACATTTTGTTGGTCAGTTAGCGCTGCTCTCAGTGCCAGGTGACCTCAACTGATGGCCCAGCTGACATTCTTCTATGCATCCAACTGGCAAATCTAAATATGATGGGCTGTGTAAGCTGCTTTAGCCAGCTCACAGTTGCTCTAATTTTACAACCTGCTGTAGAAGAAAAATTCAAGTTAACACAAGTTAATTGTTGCTGTATGATTGTCTACACATATAGTTTGATTATGTTCTTTGTAATTTGTCTGTTGTCTGACATAGGTAAGAACTGTCTTTATCGGTACTCAAATTATATTTCTCTGTTATGGTTGGGTAAAACTACTTTGACAGACTGCAGACATTCAGTGTATGTGATAAGCCACGCTTTATAGGCTAGGGGTTTCTATTGCTTTGTTGCCATACCCACAACAAAGAAACAGAAACTCCTCTGGACCCCTTTGGACCCTTCATGAAGGTTGAATAATGAATATAGGAAGCTACTTGGAATCTTACAGTCTGTAATTTGCCTTCTACCAGATTTCTACCACACACACTCCATCAGTTTCATGCAGTGTTTTAGGGACCTTGCATTTTCCCATCCCAAATGCTTTTACATGTACATACATGCAAAAAAAAAAAAGTGGGGAATTGTGCTCTCCCTTTATTACTATACTTTCCATATGTGCCCTTTGAAGTGTCCCAGAACAGAGCCATAGAGCCAGTTATATATTATTGCAGATGCAAATAACAGTCTTCTTTTATTGTATTTTCTCTGGCTGAAATTCTGTTTATATGAAAGCTTCTGCTCCAAAATATTATGCAACACACCTCCCAAAAAATAATGTGAACAATTATTCAAAGCAGATTGATCAGTGATTTTTTTAAAAAAAAAGCCATATGTAAATGAAGTATGGCCCAAAACTTTTAAAATATTTTTGTGGAGTATCTTTCTTAGCAAGCTTGTAAACATAGCAGTGGGTTTATAAAAAAAGAAAAAGAAAAAAATGTATATAATGGTTCATGTTGTATATACAAGACTTGATAACAATGTAAAATTACCACTTTGCTAGTAAGTCATAGTACAGGATAATACATATAAATATTACATTAAAAAAATCTTCTTTGCTTTTTGGTGGATTTTTTGTTTATTTTCCATAAGAGACGCTGTCACATTTTTTTCATGTTATTTCCAAACTGATTGTCTCATTCTATTGAACGCTCACCTCATGAAGAAGAAAAAGAGACAGCTACTGCAGTGAACTAAATCCTGTTTTTTGTTTTTTTCCCCCCTCCTAACTGGGAAGTTTGTATTGGCCTCTAGGTGTGGGAAGACATGCAGGATGTTCCAAGTGTTCTGGCAGCTTTGTTATTATTTATGGATGTACTCTATTCTAACACGAATGTCCTCATAACGCTCTCTGTTTTCACCCTTCAGAGAAAGAATAGACTTACAAATTTATGCTGACAACATTTTAATGCATTTATTGATAAACACACCCACTGCATAGCCGACCACACTGACTCTTTAAAAACATTAGAGCTTTATATTTTATTAATCACTAGTTGTTTCATAGCAGTTCAGAGTCTCTGTCTCTGGTTTCTGGCTTTGGGAGGGAGCTGCTTGTCCCACATTTTGATGGGTCGATTTAAGATCATAGGAATATGATGTATGAGTTCTGATTGGCAGTGGCTTTTTCTACATTTTCAGTCTACATGTATTACCAGTAAAGACTTTTATGCTGTGCATTATGTTTTAATGCAAGGACCATTTTGTTCACAAAAACTTCAATCTGTGCCTTCTCAATGTGAGATGAGTCCCTTTCTCCACGTTTTCTCGCTCACTTCAGCCTGCTCAGAAGAAGGAGGATCCAATTTAGCCATGTGAGGCCAGCCCAATAAATAGCTTCTTTACTGAGAATGAGACTGATTGAGGATTTATCCAATCCTTTATCAAGACTGATTGTTTACCTTTGCCTGAGCTAGATTGGATTGAAATGGGAGCTCTCACCCTGATCCATACAGAGGAGAGAAAAATCTAATCATTTCTTTCTCTGTCTCTGTCTTTCTTCGTCTATGCTTTTTTTCCCCTCTTTTTGTTGCTGCCGTCTTCTTCATATTGTCTCAGTATCTGCTCTCAGTCTCACTACAAGTCATTTGATCTTCACATCTTTCTCCCCTTTACTCTTCTTTCATCCTTGTCTGATTCTTCTCTCTTTCACACTCATTTTTTTTCTTTTTTTTGTCCCTGTCTAAAACTCTTTAAATTCTCTATCCCACAGCGGCGCTTTCTCTGTTCATTTTAAGCTCTCTCTCCCATTTCTGTTTTCTCTGTACTTCAGACCAACTGCAACAAAGTATATATCAAGTCAAAAACAGTTTACCACAAGGAGCATCCTCAAGTTGTATTCATATTGTGTTGTTAGGAAACAAAACAGAAAACAATCAAAACAAACAACCAAAAAGACGGAAATAACTTCATATTTCTGTTTGTGTGTTTTTGTTTTTTGATTCATGGCAAACATGACCTTAGACAAGTTTACGAAATTAGATTTCTCAAGAAAAAGTGATACATTGCCTTTCTCTTATACCGTCCTTACATCAAGCTTACTGATTATACCCACGAATATTTTAAGACTCTTGAAAGAAAGAAAAAGAAATTGAAGTATCCGCACAAGGAGAAAAAAAAGCCCTCAGTGTTAGAGGTCACCTACAAGGTGCTTGTAGCATCACTCAAGTTAACTTCTGAGACAGCGGGGCTTTTAGTTAACAAAGCACTGTAGTCTCACTCACAAAGCTTTTCTTGTTACACACACACAGAGCTCTCTCACACACACACTCTCATGGCTTCTTCAAAAACACAATAGGAGAGTAAATGGTTTTTCTGAAAGTGATTCCTACCTCCTTATTATTTATTCATGGGTCTGCTGGTCATTGCAACCTTGAGAATTGCATGAGTGTGTGCGTGCGTGAAGAATTCTATACGACGAAAAGGTAGCGAGAGAATTATAGATGAAAAAAGTGGAGAGGCAGAGAAAAAAGAAGTGGGGAAAAGGAAGGAATGGAGGGGGGAGGGAGGAAGACGAGGGCTGCGGTCTGGAATATGGTTTTGGATTTCTGTCCTTGAGGGGTGAGTGGAATGCGATCGATAGTGAGGCTGAAAGCAAGGCTGATCAGGTGGCAGCACGAGGCTGCACAGGCACTCAGAAAGAACACGACCTAGACACAAACAAGGTCACTGCTTGACCCCCTAAGTGCATGGAGAGAAAGAATGAAGATGAGAGTAGGAAAAGAAGAGAAAGACAGAGAGAAGAGGAGATGCACACAAGTCAGGTTAGGGGAAGAGGGTGAACTTGGAACTATAAACGTCTTTCTCCTTTTTTTATTTCAGCAAAAATTAAGGACAGATCACAAAGGGATGTTAAAATTTTAAGGAAGACTCGATAAAGGAGCTAAAATGTGATCGTGGACTAAATCATGACTACTTGAAGCATCTGAGGACATTATAAAATGGTAACATATATAGACAAGCTCATAATGACAAACCCAGCAAAGAAAACAAGCAATATTTGACTTACTTTAATGATGTTCTCTTTGAAACCATATGAAGAAAATGCTTTAACATATTTGAAATTAGATCACCAAGGTAATTTCACTGTTGCATGTTTTATGAATACATGAAAAATGTCTGTCATCAAGATTAAAAATGAAAATAAGATCTGAAAAAAAAAGAACAAATGAAAGACTTCAAACGAGAAGAGATAAGAAAACAAAATCTAAAGAGACAAATGAATAGCGGTGATAAGTGCTGCACTGTACAGAGAATATGCTGACCACTAATAAAGGAGAAAAGAGAATCAAGGCACGAGGATGATCTTGGAAATTGGGTTTATTACGTTTATTTTGGTACACTGGACGACTGGAGTGTATTCCAAACTCAGCAACAGATGACAATGAATCTATCACAACTGCCAGGAAAGGTCTTCAAGGAATTTATACTTACACTACAAGATGAGACAGAACATCGGCTTCGTATCTTGTGTACTTCACGCGCTCCTTAAAAAGGTATTGTTAGGCATTCATTTGGTATTTTGGAAGGTCATTCAGTTGTTACACTACCCACAGGCATAGAGTTGTTGCAGAAAGTGTTCAGAACCCTTCACATACACATATACAGTACACTCATTTAACTTTAAACAAGCAAAATTCAATTTTCCTCATTTTTTCTTTTGTCTTTTTTTTTTTTTATTGCCAAGACAACTTTTTGCCAAGTTGTCTGTGAACATGTCTTCAATTGTGTCTATAAAGTTTTTTAAATTCAATTTTGGCTGAACCAGTAAAGCATAGTCATATCCTCTCCTGAAGCCACTCTAACACTGTTGACTGAATGCTGGACTATTGTCGTTTTATTTTTAATGAATTTGCAAAAGTGTCTATGACCTTCTTCTATAACATCATATTATGTGTTACTGAATGAAGAATATTATGAAACTGTCCACTTTTGACAGTTTATATTGGAATTACTTCCTGTTTGTTAAGTAATTGAGTTCAAAACACTCCCGTTTGTTTGTGAACGACTGGGTGGTTTAAGGCCAAAATTAGTTTTAGATCTGCTGCTGCTGTGAGCCATTCAAGCTTCTTAGATTTGAAACGTTAAATAAATAAATAAATAAGACTAATCAAATAATCAAAATCAGCTTTTGTGTCATGTCTGCATGTTACTTCACTTTTGTTCAGCCACACAGCTTTTTGGTGAGTGCAGGGATCACTGCTTGAGACACTGAGCGAGTGTGCAAACACCACATCGAATTAGATCACAAAACAAAATACTTGTGCTGGTGATGTGCCTGGTGTAGACCTCTGTATTGGACTCTTCTATACCTTTTCTGTATGTTTGCGTGTCTCTGGAGTGTCTGCTGCCGTGGTAACACACACTGTACTTTGTAGATGAAATCCTCTCTGAGACTAAAAATAATAAAGATAAGGTCTAAATGTCTGTTCTTACAAAGTAAAATGAAACAATAGAAAGAAAGCAGGCTCTATATTGACTAGAGACTAGACAGTGAGAGACAGATATGTGCGTTTGTTTGATGATGTATGTTTTATTTAAAATGTATGAAGTAATATTAAATTCTGAGATGGTTTTATTATGGTCTTTCTCAGGCTCTTTCAAAACAGCAGCAGTTTGCTGTGGTATTTGGAACAATATTATAAACACTGTGGCTTTTTCTCATTTTGCAACATAGGTGTTGGATTTGTTTCCCGCTTCAGTGATTTGTGCTCAGAATACTTAAAGATAGCTTCTTGATTTTGACATCAGTTAATTCAATGTAAAGTCATCAGGAAAGCTTTAAAACATGAACACAGCTAGAGATAGATAGATATCAGCTAGTAGACTTTTTTCAGCCCGAGCGCAGGTCAAGTCTGTGGATGTTCTATTTATTGGCTAATCATTGCTTTAATTGATATTGTAGGGGCAAAGTTATCTTTAAGCTTTTTTCTTCTTCCCTCATTTTTAAGCCTTCTTCAGTTTCTCACTTCTCAGCAACCTGCCATCAACAGGCCACTCAGCAATGATATCATCTGATCTGGTCATACTCAGCTCAAATTTCTCCATCCTATGCCGCGCTTGTAATAATTAGCCGTTACCCATTACAGCTAACACATCCAACATGAGCAGAGTGTGTTAGGTAGCAGCTGACACTGCGGCTGATGGCTACTGACACTTTGGGAGAGAGCTCTGTACATCTGCTGATGCTGCCTGCCCCTGTTTGTTTTGTTCTGACTCAAATCATCTGATGGTCAAGCAAATGTTGAGCAAACTATTGGAACACTTCCAGAAATATGAATTATGTATTTCTGTTCACCTCGTCTCAAGGAGGCAGATTAACTGAATACTCATGAATCAGAAATGTTTTGAAGAGAAGCAAATGTTGAGCTGAAGTGTTTTACACATCTGTGTGTTTTGCAGACAGATGCAAATCAGCACCATTAGTGTAAAAGATTTTATTAGCGCGCGCATTTATATATATTTTTTCAAGATCATGACTTTATTGTAAATGCTGATGATTCCTCTGATTCCTGTAATGTTATCACAGCTTTAGTCTCATATTACAGAGGCAAAAAGAGCGATAAAGGCATCCATATTGTATGACAAGGTTAGAGTGAGGGATGGTGTGTTCAATATCAATGAGTCAGTTTTATTGAACTTTTTTTCTGTGATCTGTGCACAGAGCGATGGCTGATGTTCCATACAAACACAGTCATTTCTATTATTTTTTTTTTTTTAATGGGGTGGTACACAGGGGAAGCCAAGAACCAGTCTGAACAAATATGCTTATTCTTTGGAGTGCTATAAGTCAAGAACAATGTCTCATTCCTCTGTTTTAAGTACTTACTCTTCATTCATACTCTTTAAGAATAATGTGTATTCCTATTTCTCTCAAATGTTTTTCTCCTTCCCATCCATCTCTGCTCTCCAGTGACAGATAATTAAAGGAGATATTTCTGTGCAGTAGAGTGTTTTGACTTATGCTGCATGTCTTCCACACCTTGTCACGTTTAGTTATTCAATAAAGCCATTGTTCATAAAGTAAAGCTGGGATAATTACTAAAGTGTTTATCAGTTCAAGTCGCTGCTGTCAACCTGCACTGTGCCTTTTTTTTTTCCATCACAATTTTTGCGTTATTCTGCTTATTTCTCCCCTTTCTTTCCCACACTTCCCCTCAGATGTTGCATCCTCTGTGCTTGTGCGTGCATTCGTGTATGCCTTAGTGCCTGTGTGGTGTGAGTGTGGGTCTGCATCCGTGCCAAGTAATATTCCCCGATAACAGGATTACCATCTTAAGCCTATTCACGGTAAGTGAGCCAGTTGGATGGATAAAGCACTGTATCGTCAACTCCGCTGGCGTTACATCAAGAAGAGAGTTAGTAAAATTGTAGAAGGCAGGCCTAGCAGGCTCTCTGTGAGTTACAGAGAGGGAATATAACGGATTGAACCTCTGTAGCACCACAGGAAGCGGTGGTATAGAGGTGGGAAAGCCTCGCAAGCTAAGCTTTGCTTTCAATGATGTCAAACAGGGAAGGATTTAACTTTCACTTTGTTTTACTAAGTAGTGATACTTGTCCTTGTTTTAAAGGCAAATTACTTTGAATATTAAGAGTGCAATGTGGCTCCTTTGAGTCAATGTAGTTAAATTACTCTATATCAGCAACTATAGAATACTATTAAAGTTATGTGTGGAGCAGAGCAGGTGTCCACACAAGTGTCCTTTATTTTCATGATTTGTGTCCAGTGAGCTGAATGTTTCAGGATAACAGACAGAAATATATTGCAAGCATCTCAACTTCCTTTTTCTGGCTAAATGTCAGTATTAAGGCCTCTGATGTATTGTTGTGTTGTTCTGTCAGTTTCCAGTTTGGGCAACAGTGCAGTGGGGCCTTACAGCCACTGGACCATGTCTGCAAGTTCCTGTTGATCCTATGCGATGTGTCGATCTGAGGAGTGAAGTGAGAAGCTTATAGAAAGATCCAGAGAAGGAGGAGGATGTTTGTGTTGTCTTTGTGAGTGTGTGTCAGTACAAGAAAACAGACATGTAAAGTAAGAAAGTGAAAGAGGAACAAGTTTAGAATTATAGAGGGACAGACGCAACCAGAGACAAACAGAAAAAAACGAGGAGATAAAAAGACAACCACAGATACAGAGAGACACAACATGAAAGAAGTAGACTGAGCAATGTGCTGGCGATTGCTCTATCAGTATAATCTAAACACATTAGCGCTCTTCTTCCTCATCACCTAAAGAATCTCTTCTTTTCTCTTGTCTTGTCTTCTCGTCTCACTGTAGCTATGTCTCATTTCTTCCTAAGCATGCCTTCACTGTTTCAGATCCATATTCATCATGCATAATTAGTGCCTGCTGTCATTCTCTTTTTTCCTTTTCCAGATTTTATGATTTCAGGCTGTATCTCTTGCCTGTATAGGTACAGTAAATCCATTAAAATCCAATACAACAGCTCTATAATAAATCCCTCCCTTATACAAAGCTAGTAATGTTTGGCTTCGTTGTTACTGTGAGACAGAGAGAGGAGTTTATTCAACTGCCTGGACATTTTGGTGGCTGAACATTAAATGCTGTATATTTTGTTTACTGAGCATTATAAACTTTATAAAGTTAGGTTTTAGGGGGGGGGGCTTGTATTGGATTTCAGTAGCTTTAGCAAGGTGTATGTTTCTAATACACTTGCACCTGGTACTGTTCAAATTTCCATCTGTATTATGGAGTACAGCATATTTATTGTGGCTGGTGAAGCTTTGAGCTGCTCAGAAAATGTTGACTTGCTAGTTCGGTCGCAATATGTTTGACACTGACAACCAGGTCTGTTTATTTGATTCAAATAAACACCAGGAGTCCATGATACTTTCCAAAACAACTTATCAAAAACACTGGTGCTGCAGTATGAATGCTGCTGGAGAAGGCTACTGCTGAAGGTACCAAAAGTTAAGCTTTGAGCCTAAATGGAAACAGTGTTTCTCTAAACAATATTAACTTAAAATCATGTGTTAGACACAGCAGCTGAACACCTCAAACCCCCAAAAGCTTGTCAAAATAAATATCAGGTGCTACAGGGCACTACACCCTATACCCCGTTTGTGAACTCTTATTGATGCAAAAAAGACAATCTGATATGATTAAATGGATACGTTATCACTGTTCATGGTTTTAATAGTATGGAAAATGTAATGCACCAGTTAGAACTAAATGCTGTGTAAAGAACATAGCACATGACCACTAATGGAAAATTTACTAGCTTACTTAGGTCTGGCCAGTGTTTTAGTGCATTCTGTGACCACAATTTGAAGAAGCTGTAATAGCCACACCCACCCAGCTTCCATACAAATACCAAACACCTCCGAACTTTCTCCTGCAACACTCTGAAAAGGCTTTCCTTCTTTTCTTGGCTCTGCTTCTGTTCTCCTGTCGAAACATCTGTGCTCTAGACAGCATGCAGATCATCACCTGAATACAGAAAAAGTGAACAAAACCTGCTGCTTTTCATGTCAGGCTCAATCCAAGGGGACACCAAGACTTCCCTTCACTTTACACTTCTAACTGAATGTAAGAGCTAATATTATAAGTCTCTGACTCAACAAATGTGTCTTCATCTCTCAGCATGCGCATGGGGGAGTAAGTCTGGGGAAATGTATGTCTTTCATGTGTGTAAATGGATGTGTATGTAGACACAAGATCTGATGACAAGTGAGTGTTTGGCTTTCCTGTACTTTGTAAAGAAATAAAAGAAAGGTATAGAGAAAAGCACCCCGACAGGGATAAGATGAGGGACTAAGAGAGATATCCAGACCAATCTGTCAGGACTGGAGTAGAAAAAAAAGGCATTGGCTATTGAAGGAAAAAGAAAAGAAAGGGGTGTAGAGGGAGGGTGAAAGAGGTCAGAGAAAGAGAGTGCAGGTGATAGTTTTAAGCTGCTGGTGTCGCAGGCAGATAAAAGCTTCTCTGCTGCCTGGTTGTCATCTGCATTGCACACAATATCTCCTTTATTCACAGTATCACCTCCCTCTATTTTGCTTCATCTGCCACCCTGGTGGAGCAACTCCCAGTGTGATGCACTTTTTCTCTTCCCATCATACAGCTGCCAGCAATACAGTATATATCATTCCCTCTTATTCTTTTTCTTACTCACTCTTGCAGGCTGGGAAAAAAAAAACCAAAACTATATCTCACTTATACTTGCAGACTTTTTTCTTTACACACATACCTACTGTTTCTCACCAAGTAATACTGCTTTTCCTTCCCTACATATTTTGTCTCCCCGAGATCTTCTTATCTAACAGTATTCTTAGCAGTAATATTATGGCATACCCAAATTCTGCTTCCATCCCCAGTGACTTCCTTCAGTATTTTCAGTGTAATACATCATCAAGATTTCATGTTCAGCCCCATTTTTAAGTGCACAATTTCATCATGTATACACAAAAAGAGACACATCATCAAGCACAGAACTGCCTTTAACTGAAATTTAGTATATTTCTCCCCCAGTTCAAATTCTTAGTGCATAATCTTGTCATTAAGATTCTAGTAAACTTGAGCCTAATGTTCCTGAAACTCAAAACCTATATAACTCTAAAACGCTACTTCTACAAAACTTTAGCAAACAAAATGTCCATAATTTGTAAGACTTTCACTCATCTTTTAATCCTTGCATATAAATGATAAAAGCAGGAAAAAGCAAATGTACACTTCATGCTCACTTTCACTCTCTCCCTTTGTGTATCTCAAAAAGGTCCAAACACACACACACACACAAACACGTGCCCTCATGCAAACTGGAGCCACTAAACCGTGGACAGACAGGGTTCGCTTCATTGCTCACCTTGGCTGGTTGATCAATGGCAGTCTGTCTCCTCCAAAGCCCTCCCACAAACAGAGCTGAATAAACAGACAGAGAGCATTTACACAGGCACTGATAATCCGCTAATCCATATAACCTGCTTTCTAATCAACACACACACACACACACACACACACACACACACACGTATATGTGGGAGTGAAATTGTACCCAGATATGATGTACATATCCAGGAACACAAGCAGACATGAGTGCATGAAAATGGGAAATACACACTTCTACCCACAAACATTTGTATGGACACGTACAGACAATCACTCTGTGCCAGTGACTTTTGCCTGTTATCCTCTCTGACCTCCTTAACAGGACATGGTTGATAGTCTTGTTGAGATTGATAGCAGACAGTAGGGTTAATAGGGATTAATGGAGTGTACACACATAGTTATGCAGATATGCAAGGGAAAACCATTCCACTGCTGATGAGTTTGCAGGCTTTTATGCGTCTCTGAAATGTGTGTGCATGAATGTTTGTGGGCTTGATTATTCAAGTGAAAGTGTCATGTAGCTGTCGGTCGTACATTACTCCCATGGCTTGATACAATAATTGAAGCGTGGAAAAGCCATATAGAATTTGTCAAAACTCGTAATGGTCTGAGTATCACAGACACTGTGAGTACAGAGCATAGTGCTGTTTCTCTCTATGGAGCAGGTAGATGTTATCATGATGAAAAAAAAAAGCATTTATAATTTTAATATGTTATTTATAAAATTAATCTATTTTTTTTTTGGTGTTACTATAAGATGTGTTCATAAACAGCAAGATTTGTTGGAGCAGAGACACTTTCTGCATTTCAGTTTACATTTTCTTTTCTGTGTTTTTAAAGTAATACATATTTGTTGTACTTTGCTCTGTTCCTTTTCAACTTTTTCCTATTACACTGGACTGATTCTGTCCTTTAATATAACTCGCTGTCTGAGACAACACCTTCGTCTTCTTAACATCCCCACCCTTCCCCCACTCTCTTCAGGTACGGTGGACGAAGACGGCAGGCAGTGCGTCAGACAAGTTCCAGGAAACATCCATCTACAATGAGACGCTACGCATTGAGGGCATCCAGAGGGTGCAGGGAGGTCGCTACTACTGCAAGGCTGACAACGGGGTGGGGGTGGCTGCCATCAAGTCCATCCGCGTAGATGTGCAGTGTAAGTGGGCTGGGAGAAAAAGAAAAAAAAATGCTCCTTCCACTTCAAGACCACAGCTGACTTTCACTAGAGCCATTCCCAATGTTAGAAAGATGGGGAGAGATGGAAAGATTGCAAGAGGAAAGATGAAAGACTGATTGGATGGATGATGAGATTTCAGGTGGGAATGGCTTCCAAGAGTATCTGATGAATTATAGTGGGGCAGTTGCAGTAGGATTGGGGGGGGGTGATAGATCAAACAGAACTGTAGCATTGGGATACAGTATAGATAAGAATGTGCAACACATTAGCTCATTGGCCATTGGTTATGGTATAGATGATGCACTGGAACAAAGCATAGTGGATAATTTACTCCAGCAATAACGGTAATAAACAGGAAAATCTTTGTCACATACTCTTGGGAAAATGTGAAGTCTGTGGGACATATCAAGATTTTAATAACAGTTAGTCCAGGCAGTACGGGCTCCCTAACACAATGTTTCTCAACTAACATATGTCATCATGTATTTTTAAAGGGAAAGAAAAGAAAAGTAACAGCTACAAAATCTAGTTGTTGGCTGTTTAGACTAGGACATCCTTAAAGTTTCTTGATCTTTTTAAAATCTCCTTCACATCCTCTAACTCGACACTTCCTGTTTCAACTGGCACCAACAAGCTGATCATTGAGAGATGGCCTTTCCTTTTCAGACTGTCTTTGAGCTGTCCTTGTAGACTTCGGCTATACAACGGGGCAGTCAAATAAAAAATAAATGTATGTATAATGGAACTGGAGGAAGAAGACAGGAAGTATTGAAAGGCCATGCAATGCCAAAACTGCAAGTTATTTGTGCAGCCACAGTAACTGTTTAAATTGACTTAATATGTATGTTGAGATAAAGCATGAGAACTTGGTCCAAGGTCACTAAAATGTGACTGCGGTGCATGTTCCAGCCTCTATTTTTAAGAAAGAAAAAAAAAAGCATGTGAATTATGTTCTCATGCGACCAAGGTTAGTATCGGTTTCTGGAAACCCTTCGTTGTGACTCCTCTTGTGTTAAGGCTAACAACATTACAACATAGCCATTTATTACAAAAAAATGACAACATAATTTACTTAATAACACACAAAATCATTTTAGATGATTTAATAAATTTTATTAAATATGTTTTCTTTTAAGAAATGCAGACTGCACTTACATTGCTCAACATGTGACTGCTTAGAGGCAGCGTTGTGTTGTAGGGGTCCCGTGCTGCTGCTTGTTTCACTGCCCCACTGTCCCAGTGAGTCAAGGGCCAGGTCATGGTGACAGGTTGATTGAAATGCAACTACACACTCAACGCATCAATACTATTATCCACTTTTATTCCTTCCCTTCATCCTAAAATCCTTATCCATTTGTTACAACTTCTTATTGCGTAAATAGTGCCTTCCTTCATTGATTTAATCATTTTGATGCTGAGTTTATAGACTAATAGAAAAAGGCTGATTTTTCAAAAGGCCTATAATGCAAAGCATCCATTAACTGTGTTTCATTTGCTTAGTTCATCTCTTTTTCATTTTGGTTTGTAGAGCATTATGTCTGCCTCCTTCAGTGTAAATTTCTAAATTATTTCACCTGTGCACTCACACACACACACACACACACACACACACACACACACACACACACACACACACACACACACACACACACACACACACACACACACATATTTGCACCATGCATGTCCCTGTAGAATTTGTCACTTACCCACAACCCTGCCTCAGCCTCTTAATGGGGCTCTCCCTCCTCCCTCCTTGTTCAGTCCCCCTTTCAGCTGATAGTGTTAGCTCTCCCCAGGCACTAGCTTGGCCCCTGCTGGGAAGCCGGTAATTGCAGGGGGCTTGGGTAGTAAACAGGTTGCATTGTAAGTGTAGTTGTGACAGGAGCTCTGTGAAGCTAACCAGCTCTGACAGTCAATGCTTGTTCAATTCCCCTTCCCCCATGCTGCGTTAGACCCAGCGGCAATCAGCCAAGCTTCCTATACAGGGTGACTTTAGTGCTAGAACAATGTAACAATTAGCCCAGGCTACCAGGGAAAAAAAGAGGGAGAGAAAGATATATGAAAGTGGAGGGGAAGATGGATGAATGGAAGAGGAGAGAGTGAGAGAGAGTGAGTTCCTAACAGGGAGGAAGGCAGAGAGACAAGCAGGAGAGAGACAAGAAGCAGCAACAATTAAGGTTTAGTTGTCAAGTGATATGAAAAATCCCTAAAGATCCAGCACGAACACTATGGAGGTCAGCTGAAAAGAGCACCAAATTCTTAGCTAAATGACAGGAAAAAAGCCAGTTCGTGCTATGTATATTAATGCACAGTTACTAACAATTTAAATGAGACAGTGTGGTTGGCTAGTATAAAGCTGAGCCCTTCTCCACCAGAATTTGGAAGAAGATCATATTCTCCTTAGAACAAATTTTAAAAGTTACTGCAGCTTGGCACAGTGTATGATTCACATTAGCTTTATACATACAAATGCATTCACTGACCTCTTGTGCCTTTTGGATACAAGACTGGGCTGATATATCAGGCAAATTAGTTTCTCTTTCTAATGTAAAACAGTCTTCTCAGTAAATAAATATAATGGGAACCACTAAAAATGTTTTTGTAATAGATAATTAGCTATAGTGCCAATATAATGCAGATATTTGTCATTTTTATCTATAGTATCAGAAGTCAGAGTGTCATTGAGAAATTTGATATTTTTGTAAAGTTCTCCCATTTATTTCTTTTTTAATGATACTTGGCATTATCACTTTGACTGTTGCTTACTTGGTCAAAATCAGCTATATTTTATGTTGCCAAAAGTGAGATTTCCTAGCTCTAAACAGTTTACAAGATGGAAGCTGGTGGTAAACACAAAAGGCAAGTTCAAAAAGGTCATGTCAAAAACAAATGAGAACATGTTTTTTTTCTACAGAACTGGTGCATAAGAACCAGAAACATTATGTCCCAGCTGGGAGAAAGACACTGTGGAAAAAGAAAACACAATGATACTTCTCTCTCTCTCTCTCTCTCTCTCTCTCTCTCTCTCTCATCTTGTTTACCACTGCCTTTGCAGTGTGAGAGGAAAAACAGAGTGCACACAGCATCTCAACACTGACCTGGATCCTGCCTACTGCACTTGCAGGTCAGATTGTAGTTACCTAAAGAGAATTTGACCTTTCTAGGTAAAAGTGAACAGTGGAAAGTTGAGGTTGTGGTGAGTAATTGCAGCCAAATAGATTCTGTTATTATGGTGGCTAAAATTTCCACTGAAATAAAAGGGAAGAAAGGAAGGAGGAAGAGTAACACGAGGATGGAGAAGAATGAGACAAATGGAAAAAAGAAGCCGAAAGATAAATGAAGACATTGAAAAGGAGGGATGGAATTTGTGAAGGGAAATGAGAGCAGAAAGCCATGCCCGTGAGATGCACTCGTTCTTTTCAATTTGGATGTATCCAAGAGACCGGTTATTGGACGAGAGGGTAGAACATACTGTTACCTGCACAGGGTGCAAACAAGAGATTTAGCTCTCCCTCTCTGCTTATCTCAATCACAAAATTTATTTCCATGTCTCAGCCACTTTAATATGTTTTTAAAATAGAGTGACCAAGCACAGCACTTCATATTCACTTTTTACCTTTTATTTTTCACATTTTCTGCTTCCTCCGCTTATTCCTCCATCTTTCATGTTGTCTTCTCACCCTCCATATTTTTTCTTCCTGCTGCTTCCTTCATACTTCCTCCCTCTTTAAACCACACCAGTGAATGATGAAACTATGTTTCTATCTGCTGTGTGTGTGTGTGTGTGTGTGTGTGTGTGTGTGTGTGTGTGTGTGTGTGTGTGTGTGTGTGTGTGTGTGTGTGTGTGTGTGCGCGCGCATATGAAGTAAATCTGCTGGTGTCTTTCTACACTCAGCTGTGAGGATAAACCGAACACAGCAGTCTCTGGTTGTAGGTCATCTACCCTGAATGTAGATTTAACTTTAGTCTTACAGAAGCATGCAAGAAATGCTCACACATGCAAACACAACACCACGCTCTTTACTTATTTATAGGCAGCACACGCACATCCTTTTTATTTACATAAATAAACATGCGTTGATGCATGCAGGAACATGGACACACTTGCAGGTATAGTGTGAGAGTGAGATAAACAACAATGAAGAGGCCAGAAAGTGAGTGGCAGATGGAAACTTAAAAGAGAGCAGGAAAAATGAGAGTTTTTCAGACTGGAGCAAAGGCACTCTGCATTTCTCCTTTTCAGTCATTCACTTCCTTTTTTTGTCATCTACATTGGCAAAATTTCCAATTGTTGTTTTTAAGTCTTATTGTTTTTTTCACTCCTTTGTTCCACAGCACATACATGGAACCCCACCCCCATTCTCATTTTTTGTACTCTCTTCCCTTTATTTCCCTACTTTGAATCCAGCCTGTGTATCAAATATTAGCATAAATGTATTTACTGAACAACTACAGGAATTGTTGAAATTATTCAGTTTGTACAAAAGCCGGCAAGCTTGTTTTCTTTAATAATCTGTTTGCAGTTCTTTTAATGGGCCACTTATATAGCTTTTTCCTTTGTCAAATAAATGTGAAGCATGAGCTACTGCTTCCTTCTGCCAGTCTTTCCTTTCCATTGCACATTAATCTTGGCAATCTTTACATTAATTAACTGCCACTTAGTTCGCTCATACTCTCCGCTCAGCAACACCGCATTCACCAATTAGCCATTAGTGCAAACAGCGTTCTTTCCTTGTTAGGTGTCCCTCACAACTGGGTTACTCATATCAATCAGTACACCAATGACCTGGCACCCTAACCACTGAGACAGTGGGACAGTGAGCAGGCGGGGTTTAACTTTTAAGTAGCCTCTACTGATGGGATGGACTTGGTTCAGAAACCCAACCAGTGATACGGAAATCAAGGAAGGTATTTGTGCTTAGATTCTATCAATGTATACCTGGACTCATTACTCTCTTTAGGACACAGCAAGGTAAGTGGAAAACAGAAAGTGTTGGAAGGTAATCATGATGATATGGTGACGGCAGTACTGATGCCGATTATGTTGATGATGTTTATGTGAATGGTAATGTTGTTACAGTGGGGATGAAGATGCATTTGCAGGAGAGTGCTTTTTCTTCTTGTTTTACTTTTTTTTGTCTCGCTACTGTTAAACCCCTGTTGATGTTCAAGCACTCATCTCCACAAACTCGATTTTAATGTGTCTCATGCTGTTGAGGTAAGTGGAAGGCACTGTACTTCAGAGGTGGCAAAAGTAGACACAGTCTTACTGAAGTAGAGCAGATATTTGTGTTAAAAAATACTCTGCTGAAAAAAGTAATGATTCAACTTCTTTTATTAAGTAAGAGTGGAAAAAGTACAAGCTCTGAGATATGCTCAGTGTATAAAAATAAAAAGCTTTTTATAAGACATTTCTATAAGCCATCTTCTTGCCCAGCTAATTAAACCTCACATCGTATTAGTATCATAAAAAAAATAACTTTATTACACAGGAAATTTTTGTCTTACAACTTAATTCTCAATTCTTAATTCTCTATTCTAATTCTAATACATGCACTCAGCTTGAGCATATGTTATGTTAAAACAAACAGAGAAAAGCAATATTTTCTATTGTGAGCTCCACTAGGTTTGTACAGGCTGTGATTAGCTGAGCTGAGGTGCTGCTCTGTGATTCACTGCTTCATGATTCAATTCCTACACAGTATAAAGCTAGTATAAAAGTGGAATTCAGTGAATGACTCTAATCTAGCACCTCCTCAACTTAATTACACTGCTCAAAAAACTAAAGGAACACTTTTAAAACACATCGACATCTCAATGGGAAAAATTACCAACCTACAGAGGGCTGAATTCAGAGTACATCACGGAAAATCAAAGTGAAAAAAATTATGCGGCAGGCTTGTCCATTTTTTTCAAAATTTCATTGCAGCAGCTCAGAGAATGGTAGCTCTGCAGTTTGTATGGCCTCTACTCTGTCTGACAACATCAACTGAGATGTTGGATGGTGTCCTGGGTGATCTTCTCCCAGATCTGGACCAGGGCATCGCCTGAACTCCTGGACCGTCGCCCAGTGCAACGTGGCAGCATTGGATGGCACCGAAATATAATGTCCCTGAGGTGTTCTGTTGGATCAAGGTCAGCGAGCATTCGGGCCAGTCAACGGTACTGCCACGCAGCACCACTGGGCCCGCAGTCGATCCTCCCGAAGTCTGGTTCTTATTGCTTGGTCAGGTAGACATTCACACAGAGGCCTGCTGGAGGTCATTTTGGAGCACTGGCAGTGCTCAAAAAAGCAGACACCAGTCCTGTTGATGGGTTAAGGACCCTGTGCGGTCCTGTCCAGCTCACCTAGAATAACTGCCTGTCTCCTGGAATCTCCTTCTATGTTCTCTGAGACTGTGCTGGGAGACACAGCAAACCTTCTGGCAATGACACATATTGATGTCCCATCCTGGTAGAGTCTGGATTACCTGGACAACCTCTTTAGGGTCCAGGTATTGCCACATGCTCCCAGTAGTGACACTGACCCTACTCAACTGCAAAACTAGTGAAAAACCAGTCAGAAAAGATGAGGAAAAAAAAAATTTCAGCGGCCTCTACCTGTAAAACAGTTCCTGTCCCTTTGTTACTTAAACTAAAAGTTGAACTGACTTTATGCTATACTCATTAAAAAAGTGTTCCTTTAATATCAAATTGATTTCCTCTACCCTTGAGATAACCTAACATTGACCATGAACACCACAGCTTCTCTGCACCCATCCAACATTACTGTAAACCTCACGACAGTACTGCAAACTAACCAGTGCAGCTGGCACTAAATTGCCTAGTATTTTCACGCAGCCTTTCGAAAACAGAAACTTATTATGCTTCATTTTGTTTTGCAGGACATTTCACAATATGAAAAAGCACAACTTCAGCAACACATCATGTAGGCTATAGATTCAATATATGTTAAAAAAAAAAACTAAGAAGAATAAGGATATTACATGTAAGCTTTAAAATTCCAGTTTATCAAATGTCACTTAGCAGTCCTTACCTTTCAAAATAACCTCTCTTCCTCCTCTCCTGTCCTGTCTTTGTTACGTCTCTCTCCATCTCGTAATGAAGTTGTCTTATATTCGTTTCTCCTCCCTTGGAAATACAGCAGCTGTACCTTTGGCTAGCAGACGTACTGTGTGACAAACTGCACAGAAACAGTTTGTGTGCTTGCTGATATTTGTTGAGCTGTTAGAAATGATGCTTTTGAAATTAACTGCCACTTAAAAAGCGTTGCTCCCTTTGTGCTCACTACTCTTCTGTAGATAGCTAGATGCTGAAGTATTGTGACCACAACTTATGGCATCTGTATCATAAATGGTGTTCTGGATTGTTCCAGCCCACTTTAACTCCCTAGTATAGTACAATAAATGATGCATAAATTACATGCTTTTTGCCTCTTTCATCTCTTCATGGGTGATAAACACAGATTATGAATCCACCAGCAGGACTATCTTTTAGGAGTCATTATTCCCTCCATTTATGTTCAAATCAGTTTGATGTTTGAAGGCGTGCAGTGACAGGAAATAACAACTCTTCTCAAACATTTTAAACCGAAAGTAATGAGTCTGAAGTGACAAGGTCTCACTAAATACTGTAATGCTGTATATGCATATGGTCAATATGACTGCTATGACCATGGCCACAACCATCTTTAGTTGATTGGTAACATTACAGATCCATGTATTCTTTGATATTTTATTGATTACAAATTATATGTATATTGATTTATATTTATAAGGATCTTACAGTTACATGGGGTTTATAGCAACAAAGATATTACACTTCAAAATTTAAAAAAGGTCAAAATGACCACCTTGGGAGTTCTAGTGTTAACACACACATACATATTCACACCCATCAGCAGTATGTTAGGTGGTGAGTTGATCCCTGTTGGAAGTCTCCTATCACAACATGTGCTCTGTGGTTCAGGATGACAGGGTTTGGGCTGAAGCAACAGAAACTGGCAGGGGCACTGCTGGTGAAGTAAGGAAACAATGCCTGCAAACATACAGGTGTAGTACATTTTTTTTAGTACTGGTTGCATGCACACACTTTTACCCAGAAAATAAGTGAACTGTGGTCTACACAGAGGGAGAAAGAGTGAAGCAGAAACAGGCAGTTTAAGGAAACTTTGACCTTCCAGTCAGATTGAGGTTGAAGCCACAGGGTGAATCATGGGGCCCACCACACCACAATCTGAGTCACACAATGTGGTAAGCTCACACAAACTTTCTTCCTTTGCTTCATCATCTCTTTCATATCGTTCTCCATGTGTTCCTCCATTTCTAACTTTCCCTGTTTCTCTGTGGCACTCTGTCCCCCTCCCACAGCGTGTTATTACTCTTGGTTGCTTTTTCTGTAGTGATGGTATATACCATAGAATTTGCTTTTTGAAGATATGGTGAGAGGGACTCCTAGGAAAAACAAAAAGTTAAATAAAGTTACTGAAAGGGCTATACAGTGTCTCCCCTCTGTTAGAATATCGCAATAACTGAATATATCCTCCCATGCTTGCAATATATATTTCTGATTGTGCATGTTTGTGATTTCCTTTGCCTGTTTGTGTTTTCTGCATTGGGCAGCCTAGTCTCTGTAGGACCTGCATCTTCTACTTGTTTTTTGTTAGTTTGATACATTCTTCTTTTCTTATCCTTTCTCTCTGTGAAGACATGGTAATTTTTTCAACAGTTTTTGAAGGGCTGTATTTTGATATATATGCAAATGGCTGTAGTCGACTTCAGACCAACTCTGACTTCACATACTTGACATAAGTCGTATTTTGTGTATTACATACATTTAGGTTTGCTAGAAAATAAGTATTAAGGTAAAAAGTTAATATCTTTAAGGATACTTCACTTTAATCCATGTGGTGAAGTTCAGTGATATTTGCAGAGTCCCTTTTTATATGGTTTCTGATCTCTGCCATGACATGTTCTTTTATCCAGACAACGAATAACTCCATGTGTTTATCAACTGTATTTGTGGGTGTCATATTTTCTTCCAGAAAAATGTATGGATTAGGGATATCACCTTATGATACCTTTGGATTTTACAATTCTGAAAGCACAATGGTATTTGTTTTTTTATTTAGTACTGTAATGTAGCTGGCGTCTCTACCAAGGCTTCTGGAAGTGACAGGGGCAACATATGCCAATAAGGGTTCTAGTCTTGCCTAAGAAGAAGAAGAAGAAGGATGCCCACAAGCACAGGAAAAGCTAAACATGGAGCAACAAAACCTACATGTGGAAGGTGCCAACAAGTGCAGCTGGCACAAAGGCTCCATCTCAACTCATTGATAAGAAAGGCAGTAGGAGCTAGGCATGGAAGTACTTTGCAGTGTTATCCTGAAATCCGTGCTACCATTGTTTTGAGACAGCTGGCATTGCTGTTGTGAAATCAGCTCTATTCAAGAGGTGAAAGAGTTGCAATCTTTTACAAGGTAAAACACGTACGAAAGTAGGAACATTTGGTATTGAGATAATCATGTAATTCTACTGGTATTGGTACCAACTACTGCATTTCAGTATCTTGACTGTGCTATTAACTTTTCTAAAATAGCGCGATAGTGATTTTCTTTAAAAACAAGACCACATGATGAATTGCAACATTTTTGTTTGGTTAGTCTCTACACTTTAAAGAGAATCTGTCTCACTGTGATTTCTTTAGACAAGGGCATAAAAGGCAATGAATAGCTGATGAAATCCTGAATATACAGTATGTTGTTTTTGAAGTCACTTTTTCAAAACTATTGAGTCTGTTCGCTGTCTCGTCATCAAAACATTCAATCGATTAAGGCACTTTTTGTGTGTTTGCTAAATTACTTTCATTTATTTATGTTTTTTAAGTATGTCTTTTTTCTCTACATTTGAAAGCAATTTTTGCTTGTTTGTTTAACAGCAATTGGCCTTTGACAGAGAAAGAAAGCAAGTTAAAGTTTGCATTTGTCAAAGTATAGAACACAGGACACAGGGTCTGAATTCAGACAACCGTCCAGGAGCACAGGTGCAGTGAATTGACTTAAATATTGAAACTAGTAATATCACTTGTGGACATCAAGACTAGAAGTATGCAACGGTTATGGGTGTAAGTACTGAGGGAATGATTGGAAAATTAGAAGAGATGACAAATGTCCCGCATAAATTGTGTGTGTGTGTGTGTGTGTGTGTGTGTGTGTCTTTTTCTTCTTCTCCATGAGCAAAAACTCAAAAGATCAAGAAAGTAATAACTATTGATTCAAGATGAAGTGTAGTTCAGACTCTAAATGCAGAGGGTAATGAATAGAATGAATGAATATAGATTTTTCTAAATAATTAAAATATTACTAAATCTAATAATTAAAATCCTAAAGGTGGCTGAAGTTCACTATGTTATAATATGAGAAAGGAAATAAAAAGATATCATGTGATTGGCCTCGTTGTGTTTACTGTTAGTTTGATGGATACTGTGCATTCTGGCATACACAGATCCTGGCCTTAGACCTCAGTCTCACAGTCTTACCTTACAAGCTTATTTTTAAATGATCGATGTCGAAGATAAAACAGCATCCCCAGTTGAAGAATTGGGCTGAGCATTCACATTGTGATTCACATTTTCTGAGTTGTCAGATATCTGGGACAGTGAGTACCAAAGGCTACATTATTAAAAGTAAAAATGTTCCACTTAAGTGATATATGGTACTTTTGTGCAGTAGCTCAATGAGTTTAATTTGGTGCTAACACTGTCAGGGTTAGGGGGTCTAGTTCCCACTGAGCCCATGTGCCAAAAATATAAGCAGATGGCACTTTGGATTAAACCATCTACCAAACAGCATAGAGCTAAGTTGTAATACAGCATACTTGGTGTACCGTATGTTATAAGCTCATTATAATTGTGTGGTTTAAGTGAAATTGTTAAGTGTATAGGTATGTTGGACTCCAACATCCCATCTATTGAAGGTGAACAGTCAATGTATAACCCCTTCACAGACACACACTCCTTTCTGGTAATGTGACGGCATCTGAACATGTCTGTTCCATGTCTGAATTAGCATACTTTTCCACTTAAAAAGTCTAGACTGATAATTTAAGTGCATCTTTTAATACAGTAGTCTGTATGCATACCATCACATCAACAGAAAGACACGCACAGGATTACAACCACATGTGTGTCTCTCCTGCATCGGGAGCCGCTCAACTCACTGAAATCTATATTTTTGGTGGGGAGAAAGCCTTAAACAGCAACAACATGAAAAAAAAGGCATTACAGACCTGCTTTCAGTGTCTTGTATTTTCAAGCCCCCAAACTAATCTGACGAAAGCCTGAGCATGGCTTATAGAAAATATTTTTTTCCCGCAAGTACGATAAAGTCTGACCATTTCAGCTCTGACACTGTTTCAAAATCATCAAAGAGGAAAAAAAGAAAGTTTGTGTGCCTTTGACTGACGGGTGCACCTGCCAGAATTCACCAGATACCTTTCATTAAAGTTGACTTTTCCCTCGCTCACTTTGCAATTTCACATTTATTTTAGTTTGAAAGGCATATAAAAATAAACCTTTAGGTTGTGTAACAGGTCAGATTACAAGACTCAGAAAATAGGTATATAAGGCAGGTTTGATAATATGCCATGGTCCCAGAGTTTTGTGTTTCTGACTTCAGTGAATATATTTGATTTTTTTTTTTTTTTATCCAACTGCTTGAAGTTTTAGATTCCTGTTTTGATTTCTTTATCATGCTTGGTTTTTGTGATGTTGTTGAGTCTTTGATTTCTGTTTTTATTTTGTGTGCATGGCTTTCCTCGTAAAAAAGTTGTTGCTTTGCAATCTTGTGTTTTGGTTCATACTTTGGTTCATACCACTGATGAGTTTTAGTTTTGTTGCAGAATTTGAGTTTTGGCATTTTGGATTTATTTTCAGATGGATTTCTGTTTTAGCATTAGCTTGGAGTTCTTGATTTTGTCTTTAGTACCCTTATTGTTTCTCCTTCTCATCCTCCTTGTTTTATTTCTGAATTCGTTTTGCTAAGCATTAGTGTTCACGTCTATATTAGTCTCACTGGGGTATTTCAGGCTAGCTTTCAGCAGTGTCTCATTCTAGAGTGACTTCCTGCTGTGTGACTTTTCTGATCTCACATGTGTTATGCATTAATTATGTTCAGCTGTGTTTTGTTCACTGCCTGTTTCCAGTGCCCTTCAACTTTCTTTGTCTTTGTTAGATTGCCTGTTTCACTTCTCTTTGCATTTTGGATTTAATTTTTTTCTGGACTTGGTTAAAGGTCACTTCTCTTTCTTTTTTTTTAAAAAAAAATCCTTGTCCTGAGGGGTGTACTATGACGCAAGTCCAACATAGCCAGTCTTTCTTTGCATTAGGTGGCCTGACAAAACCTAAAACTCCAGTCAGAGATAAGGGGTATCATGACTATGGTTGTCAGCATCTGCTTTCACAGGCGTTCTGCTTTAGACTATTTTCTCATTCACATAAAATGGGGAATTTGATGTGTCATGTGACTCTCCTTCTGCACAAAATGGATCAATTGAGTCCCACCTCCTCCAAAAAGACACATTATCAGAGGAAGGGGTGTAAGACGTCTAAGGAGAATAGCTTGTGTTCATCTGCAGAAAGAGTTCCTTTCTGCCTAACTCCTGAAAAACAACCTTACACCATAATCTCCCCTTCCACCAAACTTTACACTTGGCCCAACCCAGACTTGTCCATGGGATTGCCAGACAGAGAAGCATGATTTGTCACACCAGAGAACATGTCTCCACTGCGCTAGAGTCCAGTGGTGATGTGCTTTACACCACTGCATCAGACACTTTGCATTGTGCTTGGTAATGTAAGGCTTGGATGCAGATGCTTGGCCATGGAAACCCATTCCTTGAAGCTCTCTATGCGCCTCAGCATCTGCTGAACCTGCTCTGTGGTTTTATTATGGCTTACCACTTCGTGGCTGAGTTGCCAATGGCTTATACATTGTTATAATACCACTAGCAGTAGTCTATTATTTAGCAACAAGGAGATTTCATGGCTGGACTTGCAGCACAGGCGGCATCCTATCACGGTACCATACTGGAATTCACTGAGCTCCTGAGAGTGACCCGTTCTTTCACAACTGTCTGTAGAAGCAGTCTGCATGCCTGCGTGGTTGTTTTTATACACCCGTGGTCATGGAAATGCATGGAATGCCTGAATTCAGTGATTTGGATGGGTGAGGGAATACTTTTGGAAATGTAGTGTAAGTCATTTAGCACTTGTATACTCTAGCTTGAAGCATTCATACACACAAGCACAAAAACAACAAGAAAGCCCAACAGTGTATGCTGTTACATTGCATTTAATATTTTAGAGATTCTGAAATCCACAATTTATAGTAATACGGCATGTTTTCATGAACTTGGTGGTATTATTGTACATAGGCCTATACATAATCCTCTATCCTACAGCTCACTAAACTGAATGTCAGTGAAATTCAGTTTGCCTGTCTATCCTTAGTAATTCTATCTGAAAAGATAGAATGGCATAGTTCCAAGGCATAGTTGTACAAAAATATAACATGACCCTAGAATGTAATTAATTTAAAAGCAGTGGCACCCAAGGTTGAGGTCTGTAGTTTTTTGTTTTTTTTTAAATTATAGGCATACTATAAAGTGTAATAGACATATCTTCAGTTCATGTTCTTTGCTCTCTCTGTGCATTTCACAGATTTGCATTACCACTATCTCACCTGCAGTCAAATTTGTAAATGAAATAATTTGACTCACACTATGAAGTAAAGTACACCTACATCATATGGAGCTAGCCTAGTCACTCTGAGTTCTTATTTGATCTTCATAACAAGGAGAATATTATTATCACTTCCACTGCTACCACATTATCATCACATTTTTTTCGGATTCCACTTCAGCACTAATATGATGGAATACTAAGGTAGAGTTCACAGCCACTCATACAGTATATCCACACAGTGTTTTTAAAAAGAAATGAGCTCGACATAGATACTGAGCATGTGTCTCGAGGCCTGTAAGCAAAAGAGACATCCTGTATATCTATTTTTCTGAGAAAATGAATCGTACAGTATGTGTATACAGGTAAATGTGTATATGTCAGTGCATGTGCTTGACAGTATGCAAAGCAGGAGCAGGAGGACTATTGTCATAAGAGTCTTTCTATCAAATCAAATTTAGTCCCACAGTGTATTGTGTTTTTTGATGCAGTACGGAAAGATGTTCCATAGATATATGAAGGCATAATGGTATGAAAAGGTGAAGGAGCTATTGTCCTGCTCCTCATGAATACCTATTTTTGATTAAATTCATCTTTGTGATATTTAAAGTCCTTTGGTAACACCAAAGGGGAGAATTTTCATTCCCCTTCAACATTCAGCTTCAAGGTTTCTCTCATATCTGCTTTATGAGAAAGCTAATTATTTAGCTCAATGTTTATTTGGCCTTTTGGCCCCTTGTGGTCCGTGCACAGTGCATGAGTGAATGAAGCACTACCATGGATTAAAAAAGTATTTATTCCTGCTAGGTGGGTTAATGCTGTCCTGTTAATAAGTTACTTATGGAATTAAATGTAATTTGCTATAGAAGTGACTGTGGCGGGTGACATCAGTAAAATGATAAAATAAAATAAAAAACTGAAGTCTCTGCAATGAAATTATTGGAAATCAGTGGTAACATACATTTGAAATTTTTAACTGAACATCTTTTTTAAATGATTGACATTAAAACACATGATTTACAAGTTAATAAAAGTTATCTATGTAGTGATCACAAATTCTTTTCATCACCGACCCAAGTAGATTCTAGCCTTTGTTCTCTCTGGATACAAAACATTGTATTTTGCAAACAAATAAAATATTTATGGTTTATCTTGTTAATCAGGAATTTCCAAAGATTTTATAAACTAGACATCGAAATTAAAGCATGACAGTTATGATAGCAATGATGTCTGTGTTAAGGGCTATTTCGGCAAGTTTGCATTGCTACATCACCTTTCTTATCAGCCATCTAAGCACCCTTGTAGCATTTCTGTATGCTTCAGCAGTGCTTGAGTACACAAATGTGAGTTTACCAACAATGTACATTAGGTCATTGCTAAATATACCATGCTGATTCAGCAAAGCTTTCCAACTAAACTATGACAAAAACAAGATTTAGTTTGCCCTGAAATAGCCTACACAAAAGACCAGCAGAGCATGGCACTGTATTTCCTGCAAGGAAAATAGGCGGCAATCCACCCATTGTCTCACATTAGGCCTAATTAATTAGCACTTTTCTATGATATAATTCACTAATAGAAGTTCAGTGACCTTGAAGTTATCTCAGAAGGCAAAGCAAGACCTCTCTTGGGTTTGTTTATAATACAAATATCTTGTGAGCATTATTATCAATTATGGTAGAGTTGCTGTATTCGTCTGTGCGTGGGCTAAGTAGGATAGAGCTTGAGCTTGGATAACACATACTTTATGTAATGACACTACAGGCTGTCTTCAAATTGCAGACTGTGGATTTAAACTGTGAATGTTTGGCTTTTTTTTAATGTATTCATATTAGCTGTCAGTCCTTCAGGGTTTCTCTGGTGACATCAGAGCATGTGCTGTGTGTGCAATGCATTAATGTTGTTAATACATGTAATCCGTCTGAATAGGTGTTTATCATATCAAATACAGTACCAGTCAAAAGTTTTCATACGAATGGTTAAGTGTGTCCAAACTTTGGACACAGGTCTTTCATGTTTACTTCACTGCACAACAAATACAAAAAAAGTAATTTCTAAGTAATATAACAACACTGTAATGAGCATCTCACCTTTACCAAGATGCAGTGTGGAAAAGCATCGGTGGTGAAAAAAATTTCAGCATAGTACTCTCAAAAATGCACCCTGATTCAGGCCCTACTGGTAATTTTTAGCAGGTGTGGAGGTTCTGGCAGTAGAAACTGATAACTCCGGAAAAGAAAAAAGCTTTTTCCTGTTTATTTGCTGGATGTATGTAGTTAACTATTCATTTCAACAGATAGAAATTTCATTGATTTCTTGTATTGACATGCACGGGCACCACTACTGCTCTTGGCTAAATGGTGACATAAGTGTCTTTCTTTTCACAATTGTAGTTTCCATTTGCCATTCTCATCAGTCTCCAGTTACCTTTGCAGAGACTGACAGTAAAATGAAAGATCTGTTACTAATGGATCTTTATGCTTCTGACAGCCACCATGGCCTAATTATTTTCCCTTGCTGGCAGACACTGTGTGTGGGCATACAACTTGAGACATGGATAGTGTGATTGAGTCTTTAACAGAACCCTTGCCTTCAAGCAAAAAGCATCTTCTATAATCTGACATGTGCATTCCCTGACAAGTGTGTTGGTGTCACCTTGATGGTGGAGCATGCAGAGACATCAAGAAGTCACAGCTGCAGATAATGGTGCCTCTGTGTCCATGGTTATATGGATCAGACCAAACAGGGAAAAGCACTTAAATGTATCCCACCATCCTTTTGATCAGCAAAGAGGGGATTTTTAAAAAATCCTCTCTACTTTAAAAATCTGAAGTGGTTGATCCTGTGCGTTTCTTGCTCACTGTATCACTCCTTGTACATGGATTTTATCACATCACTGATAATAATATCCACATAAAAGAGTGAATTTACTGTACTTTACATTTCTCGAGAGCAACATTTAGCTAAATGCTTGTGGTGTAAAATATTCAAGAAAGAACATGGAAAAAGGGAAAAGCTTTTATATGCTATAAGACCACCCTCAGCCTGTACAGAAGTGTTTTTACAAAGGTAACCAATATGATCTTTCAAAAAGCTGCATCTTGATTTTATTTAGTTTAGTTTAACATGTACAAAATATGATATAACTTTAAAATCAAATTTCTTTGTCATAATCTGTTAAAAATACACAAGTTTGTTAAAACACTAATTCGTACAGTTTCTATTTAACATCCCACTTGTAAGAATGAAGACTATCCCAACAAATTAACATTTCTTTTCCTAAAATCAGAAAGGACCTACATTCGTAGGGGTCAAAGTGGGCCAGATCAATATGGAATAGCATTCTGGCACCTTTGATTAATGAGCATTTGAATATGATGGGCAGGATAAATCTGATATTAGGATTCATCTTTTTGTGTTCTGCAGTCTGATATTGTTTCCAGGGATAACATGGAGACATTTGCTCAGTAATAAGAAACTAATGATATCTCATTGCCTGCTTACATCTTCAGCGTATCTCTTTTTTTCTTCTCATCCCAGTGATGTGTTCATGGTACAGGTGTAAATAAAGTTGTGGTTGCAGTATTCAGCATCTAGCTAGCACTGCAGAAGAGAGGTGAGCATGAACAGAATCTTTTTTCTTTCAAATGGCGGGTAATTTCAAATGCAACTTGTCAAATGGCTCAATAAATATCATCAAACACACAAACTGCATCTGTGCTTGTTACAAAATGTGTTTGTTAACTAAATGTACAGTTACTGCATTTTTAATGTGCAACACAGAGATGGAGAAAGATGTGAGAAAGACAGCACAGGAGAGGAAGATGAGAGATTATTTTTGATGGTAAGGACTGCTCAGTAAGTGAAATTTTATAAACTGGAAGTTTATAGTATTGTGCAAAAGTCTTTTGCTTCCAAGGAGTCAACCTTTCTTGCATTTTTTAAAAGTAGTATTTGAGCAATAGTTCTCCAAGGTTTCTGCAGGTCTTTTAAAGGTTTTCTTTGGACAGTTTTTCTTTTTCTTTCTCTGCTTTTAACTTATTTTCAGTCCAGTCCCTGTACCTAACCATTTTTATAGAAATGTTATTTCATTTTTTATGTTAAGCCACTTAACATTGACCTACAAGTCATTGATGAACCAGTGTTGTCTACACATAACAGGCAACTTAGCAAAGAACCAATTTGAAATTGTATCTTTAGGCACTTTGTTACTAACAACCTGTCACAAAAACACATAATTAGTTCCCATTTCTTTGCTTGAATTTAAGAAAAATGCCAAAGATAGCACAGTTTGACAGGCATGAAGTAGTATTTTTGCACCAACAAGGTGATTCCCAAATAGTATTAAGTAAAAACTTGGCATATTCTTGGCATGTTTGGCAGTGTGTCCTTAAAAAATTAGGAAACTGGAAAAATGGAGGACAGTAGAAGTGACAGGTATAAAATACTATATACACCAGAAAAACAGTATATGAAAGTCATGTTCTTAAGAAATAGGAAAAAATCTAGCAAAGATCTGACACAAGACCAGGATGCATTTGGCTCTTCCATCTACTGTTTACCTAAGCCTGATCCAAAATAATCTTATTTGATAGGTGGCTGTCAAGAAGCCATTCTTAAGGAAGGGACACATTGAGAAAAGGTTGAGGAATGCCATATTACACAAGAACAGGACTGATATCTGGAGGAGCTCAGGAGAGGGGTACAAAAGTGCAGTCATGGTTTGGGGCGGTACTTGGCTGTACTTGGCAGTGGGGTTGGGGATCTTGTCAAAATTAATGGAATTATGAATGCACAAGAAGTACTGTCAGATTTTCATCCACCATGTGATCTAGAAAGCTGATTAGCAACAGCTTCACTTTTTTAGCATGACAAAATGACATTTTTCAGCATGGTAAAAATACACTGTCATGCTGATTACTTTCACTCAACAAATTCTGCCTTTTGTGATAGCTTTATAGTCTGTACTGGCTGGAAATTAACTGTATAGGTCATGAAACATCTGCTTACATCTTGTTGAATTCAGCTGACTCAATCCACAAAAAGCAATGAATATCAGAGTAGCATCACCGGTCAGCTGATCACAGGCTGCACACAAAGAAAAATCTACTGGCGCTCACAAAACAAGTTATTATGTGACTTATTTCTAAGTAATTATTTTTCCCATGCTGCACCGCTATTCCTAAACTTAGCATTCCCATCAAATCCCACTTATATAGCTGTACAAGGTAGAATTTGTTTGCCAGTGGAGAAATGAGAATTTCAGTGTCAACAGTGCTCCATGCTTACCCTGAGGAAACATCTAGAGGCAAGTTAATGTAACTACAATCAGTCACATGTGCCTTTCAAGCCGCTATAATTTATCTGTCTTAAGACATAATCTATTGCTTGCTACCTGCTCTGTAGGCTGCATAGGTATGTTCTATTTCTGTTCATGAAAAATTGATCAGTACCCGGCTATTAGGCACTCCGTGCACAGTCTGCATCTCTATTAATATAAGGTTTACTGTACATTGCCTTCTTTAAATTTATGTTTTCAGCTTTATCACCTACTGTAATTCAAAACGATTGTTAGAAATGTAATCCGATGTGATACACTGATGGACAAAAATTAAGTTATATGATTTTCATTAGATTTTAAAGGGTTGATGAGTTACAAAAGTAACCTCATGGTCAGAAGTAACCTCCAAACTGCTGTTTGTTATATAAAAATATGTCCTATCTATTTTCCATGCCCTCTCTAAGAGATCGTCTAGGTTCCCTGAAGGGCCATTATATAGCACTAACTCTGAACAGGATTGCTCGGACTGGAAGTTCCAGGGGAGCTGTGACCCCTACATAGCTTCTATTCTGCAACTACTATTGCATGCATGAATATTTGTGATTGGTGCAGGGAATTACTTAAAATCAAAGAAATTACTTAGAAGAAATTACTTTGTAGAGATTAATCTAAAATGGTATCACTGCAGCCATAAAGTAACCATAATGGAAGATGCAGAGGATTGTATGTTAAAATCTTTATCATTTGAATAATTTAGATATTTTAAAAGATTTGAAGATATTTTGAGGCATTTTTACTGTGCAAATCAATGTCACATGCTGAGCATTGTGCATCTACTCATATTTCAAAGTGTTCGTGAGTGTTGTCTTTGGTTCCTCTTTGAGTGAGTTCAAAAATCCTAAAATCAAGTTTTTTCTTCAAGTAGATTAAAACAAATACCATGGTAAAAGATCTTTCTGGTTCTAAACGAGATACAATTTTCTGCTTTTCTTTAGCTCATAGTGTTTGTTAAATAAAAGCACTGTGTGAGAAAAATATTGCAAAAAATGTTTAGACTCTTTTTTGATCTGCACAAAGTTAGTTGGTTTAAGATATTGTATATTTGATTACTTGTTTTCCAAACAACTATTGTTGTACTTGAATCAAGCACTGATAAATGGGGACAATTTCCAGTGGAGTGGTGAATACAGCCTGCTGGTTGTCACATGTATGCCTGTGAATACTAGCAGCATTTTATTACAGCATTAATTAGGTCATTTTAACACAGTCTGATCAGAGGTCCCCTAATTAGTGCGACTTGAGAAGTTTCATAGTTTACTTGCAAATCAGCTGTATTTGTCAACCCAGATGGATGAGCAGATGGAGGTGATGAGCACAAACCACAATGAGCCTTCCATTACTTCCCAGCCATATGCTTAATATGACACGTTACAATTACACTGTCACAATAGAGCCTCGTTTGTCCATATTTCAGGCACCATCTAGTTGTGTCATATTTCTTTGACACAGCACAATCTAACTGATCCTAATTTTAGATACAACTTAGATTGTGCTAATGATTTCTCTCAATAAAAATTAATATAGCAACTTTAATAAGTCAGTGAAACATCGCAAAGATTTTCTTGCTTTGCATTTCAGCAAGAAAATATATTTGATCATAAAAGCAATTCTCAATTCCCACTGTGGCATAAACCCTTACTGAGCTACACATATCTTATTAGGGCGGTATTTGAAGTATTTATGTTTTTTCCTAAATAAATAAAATAGTCAGCTAATATGTTAAAATATGACCTCCTAAATGATGTATCCAGCCAGAATCCATACTCTTAAGAAAGCCATTTTTTATTGAAGCTTCTGGTTTATCCAGAGTATGCTGTCATCTGCTATTCTGGTCACTTTCTTGGTGCAGATTTGGGCCCTGCACACCTTTTCTTTTTCCTGTGATATACCTTCGAGATTTATGTCAAATACACCTGCCCATATCAAGGACTGAGAAATTACGAGGTTTTGATAGAATGAGTTTATGTGCATGTGTATGCATCCATCCACTGAAAACACTGTGTACTCTTCTCTGCTCCTTACAGTTTCCTTACTTTTGGTTCCTGGTGGTTGAGGGTGGTGAGTCATTGATAACTTGTGACATTGGTTTCCATGACAGTTTGGGGTCACCTATGTCTCCCACCCCTCCCTACTGAGCTACTACATCACAGTTAATTCAAAAAGCAGACGCAGTTGAAGGTTTTGTCAAACATTACATTTAGATAAAGACAAAGGCACATTGTGGGAAGGAGGGTGAAAAAGGACAGAGGCAACAAAGTAAGCGAGATGAGTGAGTAAGAGTGATGATGAGAGAAGGTACAGGCTTGGAAGGAAGAGAAAAAACAAAGAGACTGTGTAAGTGTACAGCAACAATACAATGTAGAGAACACCCGCAGAGTGTAAAAAAATGATATAAAGAAAAAAAACCCCAGCAAAATTGTAATATGACTGAAAAATTGGGTGAACCATTGGGATGTTGCAAGGATCACACCATAGCTTTAGACACTGTAAATGTCCAGGAGGAGTTTGGCAAACTGCCATGAAAAAAAAAAATTGGTGTCTCATGCATAGTCAAGTGAGGTGAGGCTTTTATATCAGTTTGCTAGGTGGAGACAAGATAAGGAAACTGTGCTTTGCTGATCTAAAAGGCTGACTGCCAGACAATGATAGAGAGACAGGGAGATGCACAGTGACATAAAAGAATATATCAGGCAAAAAAAAGTCATGTGTAAATGCAGTACATCTACTGGGTTAGACCAATATATAACATATTAAGTATAAAATAAATGTATCAAGATTCCAAATATTTTTGCTGTTCATATCGTTTCACATTATAACATCTATTTTCTGTATTCTTGACACAAAATATATATATATATATATTTTTTTCTGAATGGAGACATCCAGAAAGGAATAAAGCATTTATGAA
Organism: Pterophyllum scalare; assembly: GCA_024447675.2. NCBI lineage: Eukaryota > Metazoa > Chordata > Actinopteri > Cichliformes > Cichlidae > Pterophyllum > Pterophyllum scalare. Next base: position 91,409 of record JAMQGT020012307.1, on the reverse strand, counting down.
CAAAAGTCTGGACATAGTGAGTGCAAACATAAGGTGAAGTATGGTTTAGTTATAAACTGTCCCACAGACTCTGTGGAGATAAGAACACTCCACTTGTCCCCATCATTTTGCTGGCTTTATCTAAAATGTGATATTTTCCCCCTCCCCTTTGTTTTTCTGTCACTTATTTAGTGACTCTTTCTTCTCTGTGAAGGTTATACAGTGTAGTGCAGGCATGAAATTATCTTGACCTTACCACAGGCTCTTGCAGCACACATTGATATTTTTTTTCTACTGAGAAATAACCATTCCACTTGAATGACGCATAAATCACATGGTTCATGGTAGGTTTTCTGCGGTGCTGCCAACATCAAAGAAAGACAATAAAAGAAAGGAACTGAATTTTAGGCATGTGGAAACGTATAAGGAGCAATACTTGTTCAACATCCATTGCAACAGTACAGTTGTGGCCAAAGGTTTTGAGAATATTGGTAAGAGTATTGGTTTTTGCAAAATTTGCTGCTTCACTGTTTTTAGATCTTTTGGTCAAATGTTTCTATGGTATACTAAAGTATAATGACAACATTTCGAAGGCTTTTATTGACAATTACACTAGGTTCATGCAAAGTATTTGCAATGGTGGCTCTGCAATTCCTCCAGCATGCTGTCAATCAACTTCTGGGCCAAATCTTGACTGATAGCAAACCATTCTTGTGTAATCAGTGCTTGGAGTTTGTGGGCTTTTGTTTGTCATTCTACCTCTTGAAGATTGACCACAAGTTCTAGATAGAATTAAGGTCTGGGGAGTTTCCTGGTCGTGGACCCAAGTTTTTAATGTTTTGTTCCCTGAGCCACTTAGTTATCACTTTTGCCTTATGGCACGATGCTCCATCATGCAGGAAAAGGCATTGTTCTTCACCAAACTGTTGTGTGACCAAACTTGGAGGGTTGAGAGTAGTTGGTTTTGGAGGATGTTTTGGTGCCATTCTTTATTCATGGCTGTGTTATTAGGCAGAATTGTAAGTAAGCTCTTGCTCTAGCTCTTAGATGAGAAACAACCCCACACCTAAATGGTCTCAGCATAACACAGGACCCATGGTAGCACTCATCTTTTCTTCCCCAGACAATCGTTTTTTACAGATGCCCCCCAAAATTGGAAAGGGGCTTCATCAGAGATAATGATGTTAGCCCAGTGTACAGCAGTTCAATCTTTGTACTTTTTGCAGAATATCAGTCTGTCCTTGGCCCTTTTCCTGGAAAGGAGTGGCTTCTTTGCTCCTCTTCTTGACACTAGGCCATCCTCCAATAGTCTCCACATCACTGTGCATGCAGATGCATTCACACCTGTCTGCTTCCATTCCTCAGCAACTCTGCACTGGTGGTGCCCCAATCCCACAGCTGAATCACCTTTAGGAGATGGTCCTGGCACTTGCTATACTTTCTTGGGCCCCCTAAAGCCTCCTTCACAACAATTGAACCTCCCTCCATGAAGTTCTTGTTAATCCGATATACTGTATGGTTGATTTAGGTGTAATCTTAGTAGCAGTAACCTTTGCCTGTGAAGGCCTTTTTATTCAAAGCAATGATGACTTGCAGGTAACCATCATAAAAAGAGGAAGAATGATTTCAAGAACCACCCCACTTTACACACTCAATTTACCAATTAGAACCCAGTCAGCATGACAGAGTGATCTCTATCCATGTCCCTATCAATACACTCACCTGTGTTAATGAGAGCAATGAAATTATGTCAGCAGGTATTTTTGTCAGGGCTGAAATTAAGTGGAAATGGGATTTTTGAGATTTAGTTAATTTTCATTGCAAAGAGGGACTTTGCAATTATTTGCAATTCATCTGATCTGGAGTATATGCAAAATGACATACAAACCGAAGCAGCAACATTTGTGAGAATCATTACTTGTGTCATTCTCAAAACCTTTGGCCACAACTGTAGATGCCGGATGAAACTGTTTCATCATATTGGTCAGATATATAAATATATTGGTAATGGCAGTTCAGAAATACTGTCATGTGAAGCAAGAGTAAAAGTACCCATATGGATGTTTATTTCATGCCTGATATACATCAGTAAATCAGTGCATATGGCTTGTATTATCACACAGCATCATTTCTTTACTTTTGTCAGTAAAATGTTTGTTGAGCGGTATTAAGGATTGGATAGTTTGGTGAAGGCCATCTGTTAATCCAGTTCAAATGTGATAAAACAGTAATACCGGGATGTTGCAGTAACTGAAATATCCAGCTGTCTTTTCAGTGTCCTCCAGTCAATAAGGCTGATCAGATTTCAGCGGGTCACTTTTCACTCAACTGTCATCAATTTGCCAATTTGCCCCTCTGGGCCGTTTATTGACAGAGTGATGGAAGGAGGTGAGGTTAAAATAAGGTGTAATTTCAGTGTGCAAGGTTAAAAGAAGGTGTAATTCTGTCCATACATTGCATTCGCTTAAAGCAGCAGTGGACTGATTTCTGCTGTGTTTGTAGTTCATTGTAGTGATATTAATAATCTGAATGCACAAGGAGATGGAATTGGGCTAAAATTGGAGTAATTGGCAGAGAAGGTTTCCTTCCTTCCTTCCTTCCTTCCTTCCTTTCTTTCTTTCTTTCTTTCTTTCTTTCTTTCTTTCTTTCTTTCTTTCTTTCTTTCTTTCTTTCTTTCTTTCTTTCTTTCTTTCTTTCTTTCCTTTCTTTCTTTCTTTTTTCTTTCACAGGTAGGATGGCTGTTCAAATTAACTAGCCCCCACTAGCCAAAGACCCAGCTAGTTTGGCATCTGTATTCATCAGTGCCAGAAGGCCAGGACAATTTTAATATTATTTTATGGTGGTGGCATTTTTCATCCAGCCAGTGCTCAATAACTTCCAACTTAGATTTTATGGCTTTGTACCCCCCTCCCACCCCCACCCTTTCAGTCTCTCTACATATATCCTGCTCAGAATTATCCACTCTTAAACATTATTTCTCCTGCTCTTTACCTCTACTATATTTTCACAAATGACACAGTCAGTAGTTTTTGACCCTTTCCTTTTGTATACTTTCTTTGTTTTTCTCCTCCCTTCTCCTCTCACATCTTCAGTTTTCCCCCTTTTTCCATTTTATGACCTGCTGCAGTGGGCTGGGTAATGAAGGCAGTGTTATAAAGTATGGGACGTGCCTTGGGGCAGACTCAGAGCCTGTGTATTGGCAGATAGAAAAATTGAAATAGGATGAGGTTGGAGACAGAAGGGCATAGACTGAAGGATTAGAAGGCCATGAAACAAAGAAATGATCCAAGATTAGAAAAATGTAGAAAAACATTACAGCAACAAAGAAAGTCATTGCTGGTATTTCTCCTGACTGCCAGCATTTCTACAAAATCTTCTACAGACGAACTATACTCAGGGTGGAGGGTGGGGGATTTTTCACAGATTATAGTTAGTTAGTTCTGGCCAGGGCATGGATCCAGTAAGGGTCTCCAGACTAGGCCCCTCCATACTACCCAAGCCTACAACTGAATATGATATTTATCTATCTGTCTGTCCTGTACTAACCTCAGTCCAAAGTGAAGCAAGTGAATATTAATCCAAACCTAAAATCAGTTCAGAAATTTCCGTAAAACCTTTGCAAGTGCTCCAGCCTGGGAAAATAATCTCTGTCTCTATATAAAAAGTAGAGAAGGACAAAAACCCTGGAAGAGACACAGAAAGATAAAGAATGTAAAGAAAGTGCCAAATAAACCTGCAAAATCTGAAATGGGTATCTAGGTGCACTACCACAAACTCAAGGTGGTAAATTTTCTTAAGAGTGGGCCAACTCAGCACTTTCTGAGTGCAGGAGGAGATGTTGGTGTGGAGAGCTACACAAATCAGTCTGAAGAGTAGGCAATAACCATCACAGCAACAGGCGGGCAGGGTTATTCTCTCCTAAAGCATTGCCAAATAGGGTCTGTGTTTTGCTCTGGCCAATTTTTAAAATACTACTTGGAGGACCTTGTGTGGTGTGAAAAGCAGTATTTTGGTTTAGCAGAGCCTCCACGGTGGAAAAGGATAAAATCAGTTTTATCTGTTTTGTAAAGTTGAACACTCCTCCATATTGACAACTGATTGACACACATGTGCATGCACACACACACACACACACACATATATGGTAGGATAATTTATTAAATTCAGCTGAGATGCAGGATTGGGTAATTCCCCTGTTTCTGGTCTTGAACTAATCTTTCACATGAAATGAAGTAGTCCTCAGTATTGGACATATATCAGCCAGGGACGTTAAAAGTTAATAAGAATGCTTATTAACTTTTACTTTTCTCTTTATTAGTAAACCATAAACTGCGCGGTATACAAGTCTTTTGTTCTGTTGTTTAACCCAGACCCTGATGAGATGATAGATATTACAAACTGAAAGTAAATTAATGGTTTCAGCCAAAGAAAAGCTGAGCATGTGGTCACTTGACAGGCAAAAACCCATCTACTTCCAGTCTGAAAGTTACTGTAATACTACCTAAGTGTTCTTTATGAGCAGCTTTGTAAGGTTGGTTTGGTTCTGGTAAAACTAATAATAGCAAACTCAATGCAAATCAAGAAGAAACTACAGCAGATTCACTTGTGCAATCCATGGGACTGAATTAACTTTATTCTAAGGTATGTGTGACCTGTCCAGAGTGTACCCCATCGCTTGTCCTATGACAGAGATAAGCTCCAGTCTCACACCGCATTTGATAAACAAAAGAGACAGGTGGATGTAGGAGCAGGATACTGAGATTACTGAACAGCTGCATGTTTGACAGTGTAGCATTGTTTGGTATGTCTAAAGCTTCTCATGTTCCATAGTGTTTGCCTAAAACCAAGTGGTGTAAGTCACAAAAACTATCCAAACTTCTCAGTGACTGTTGATGAGACAGCATTTTCAGACTTAGTGTTATCTTGGGAGTTTTCTTGTTCTTATTTATGCATGTATTCTCTGCCCCCCTATTAACCAGGAACCAGTAAAGTTTTGCCAGAATACCACTTTAGTATCTGGACAGGCTCAACAGAAGTGGTCCAGCATTGTTTTAATAAAGGCATTGTGCAGACTACCCCTGAGTCCAGTGTTCGCCTCGAGACACAACACAATAAAGCACAAGCAATTTAATAATTTTAAGACCAGCAACCACCTATATTACAGGCATATCGCTATATATTTTTTCTATACATATTATTGCCATGGGCCATTGTGCTATACATGCAGCAAAGCTAATTAAATATACAAAAAGCCACATCTGGCACCTGGCTATCCCTAACAAATGGCTATATTTGCATGGTTGAGAGAAAATTGTTTAAGTATACATACCTGTACACTAACACAAGTGAAAGGGAGGGAGGCATGGATGAATGAATGGATGGATTGATCCCAGCTGTTATACCATGACCTAAGCATTTGCAGGAACACAGGAGGAGTAAGAAGGGCATCCTTTATCCATCCTGCTCCCCATAGATATCTTCAGAAGTCACTTACAGGGGCATAGAAGGACTTCCTTGTTTTTGCCCTTAGGGGTTGCAGCAAGGGACATGAGATTCATATGTTATTGTGGCCCTGAGGAAATTATGTGTGTATTTGTTGGTGCCTGCATACTTGTGTATGTAGACATATGTGTGTGTGTGTGTGTGTGTGTGTGTGTGTGTATACGTACTATTGCATAACCGTACGTGAGTCTATGCAGCCTTTCTTTTGTGCCTGTGTGTGTGTGTGTGTGTGTGTGTGTGTGTTATTTTAGCCCAGAGGCTAAGTGAATGAACTGTGCCTCTGCGTCCTTTAACACCCTCTTTGCTGTCATTGCTGCTGTGCAGTTACACTGTCACACTCACGGTAAATAACCGTGCCCAAATTAGTCTTTTTATGGCCTAAAAGAATAGAGCCACACCATCATGAATGTTTAATACATTTTCCCAGGCTCTTTGCTGACAAACGCATAATTAAGGCTTGTACATAACGGGCTGGCTCAACGAAAATGCACCATTTTCAGCAAATTCACAAATGGTAGTTCGGGAGAAGACTCATAGTGTTGTTCTTCCTAACCACACTCTCGTGCCTTGCTATTAAACCTAACAACAGAACATGCACACAAGATGCTACAGAGGTTGCACTGTTTATTGCATTGTAATCTTGAGATGTATTTAAGTAATTTAACAATAGTTTTACAACTAAGCAGTGATATTTTTTTCAGCTCTTTGAGTCTGCATGTGTAAAACAAACTCTAAATGAAATGGTCTGTGTGGTTAAATGCCTTTACTGTCAGTTCTTTTTACATTTCAGGAATGTGTAGAATGAGGATGTCTTTTTTCCCCCTCACGTTAATTTAGTTCATTACGTTTAAGTACTAATTCAAACATAGAAGGCAGAGAAACTTTGACCCATAATTGTGTGTAAAGAATTAACAACAAAAAGTAAAACTGCGATTTGTAATTACACTAAAAAAAAAGAAAAAAAAGAAAAGAAAGAAAAACAAACAAACTTACCGAGGAAAATCAAAATAAATCAACCTTTACTTCTAAATATTGCATTTTAAATACAGGCAGTGCTCTCATTATTTCCAAATGTGGGCCTCGTGCATGTTTTATGCCATCTTTAAGGCAATGTCTATGAGCAGAATGCTGAATAATTGACGAGATGCAAAGCTGGATCAAACGGCAAGTCTGCCTCTGTTTGTGCCGCTCTCTATGCGCAGACTTTACCTGCTGTGTGTGCTGCTATGAGCTTCCATTAGTGTTTGCGTGTGTGGTCAATAGTATAAAATAATTTGATTTTAGTCTCTGTAACTTACAGATGTATGCAAATGCTGGTTTTTCAGAAAATAGATGAAATCTTATTTTTTGTCCTTTAGCTGGTGCGATGATCACTTATGACTGCAGACTGAAATAGTTTTCAAAATAGAAACTCAACATTTGAAATGGATCAGCGTAATAACTGCATTATGGTTGGCTGGATCCGCTCATCCACAAGGGTCACTGATCACCATGTTGTTGCCAATGGCATGTTTCAATGTTTTAAAAAGCAAAAAAACATATTTTTCTTTTTTGTTATACAATCTCTGTTAATTTCATGTCCAAACTGTCCATGTCATTAGTTTGCTGGTACTGCAGTTCAGTTTCAGTCTCTGAGTTTGACTGTACTGAGATGATGTTATGTGACCAAATGTTTTATTTTTCAATCTGCTGCAACACTACAACAGGTGTGGAACAGGAATCTAACTGTAATACATAAATCAAAACTATGATCAAATTATTTCTGACAAAGTGCTTTAATTACAAATAAAGGAAACATCTCATAAAAGAAACATGACATATGATAAGGCTGAGTTTTTCCACTAAAACAGAATGAGTTCATATTATTTCAATACAGTGCCTAACTGTGGCAGCTAGAGATCTGCATAATTACACTTAGCTTTTTTTAATAGTGTTATCATGGCTATTAAAAGAACAGTGTATAAAATATAATTTAAAAACAGATTGCAGTGATTCACCAAACCATTTAAACTATTTTCTAATAAATATGGGTTTTAAATTATTTATATTCTACTTAAGCACATTATTTAAACAATGTCCAAACTTTTTTTTGGGGGGGGGGGTTGCATGCTTTACAGTAGGTATTAAATTCATTAGCTAATCTCTCTTTCTCTCTCACACACACACACACCCACGCACACTGTTGTACACCCACACTCAACTGAGCCTGTCATCTTCTCTAATGGCCATCTACTCCTAGAGAGCTATTAGAGTACAGGACATGTTATTGGAAATCAAAGAGGATTTGGAGTCCAGGGCATCTTCCTGCAGGATTAAGTACCTAACAGAGGTCAGCTTGTTACAAAAACACACTCTGTCAACTCTGACCACCAGGATGAATTAGTAAATCTCTGCTTCCCTCATTTTCAGGGTTACTGTGATTATTTCAGTGATGGCATGAAGGCACATTTTGGGTCTACAGATACATACTGTACATGTGTCTGTGATGCTGTAAATTTACATCCCCAGCCATCCATCCATTTTCTTGCATTTATCCAGTTCTGGGTTGCGGGGTCAGCAGCCTAAGCAAAGAAGCCCAGACCTCCCGCTCTAAAGCCACCTCCACCAGCTCATCTGGGGGAACACCGAGGCCTTCCCTGGCCAGCCGAGAGATATAATCTCTCCAGTGTGTCCTGGGTCTACCCCAGGGTGTCCTGCTGGCAGGACATAGTCAGAACACCTCACCCAGGAGGTGGCCTGGAAGCATCAGATACCTGAACCACGTCAACCGGCTCTTTCAATATTGAAGCGCAGTGACTCTACTCTCAGCCTCTCTCAGGTGACTGCACTCTTCACCCTATCTCTAAGGGAGAGGCCAAGCCACCCTTAGACCTGGGATCTAGGGTGTCCTGGTGAAACGCGCACTTATGAAAATCATTATTTTCAAACATGGTGTTCCTTTTGAACAAACTGTGGTTTGCACAGTAGTCCAATAACAAAACACCATTCAGGTTGAGATCAGGCAAGCCATTCCTCCCAGTCACATCCCTTAAGGTTTCACTGTCGTCGCCCACATGTGTTGAAGTCTCCCAGTAGGACAGTGGAGTCACCGGATGGAGCACCCTCGGGCACCTTGCCCAGCTAGGCTAGATATTCGGAACTGTTGTTTGACGCATACGTGCAAACAGCAGTCAGGACCCATTCCCTGGCCTGAAGGTGCAGGAAAATTACCTTCTTGTCCACTGGTAAAAACTCCAACGTAATGGCAGCATGCCAAGGGCATACAAGAATACTCACACTGGCTCACCGCCTCTCACCAGACTGTAGCAGAGTTCAGCCCTTCTCCAGTAGACTGATTCCAGAGTCCAGGCTGTGCATTGAGGTGAGTCCGACTATATCTAGCTGGTATGCTTTTAACCTCACACACTAGCTCAGGCTCCTTCCCAACTAGAGAGGTGACATTCCATATCCTGCCAGCCACGATAGCTGTGGATTGGTCCACCACGACCTCTGCCGTTGGCCGCTGCCTGATACACACACTAAACTTGCTCTTGCTATTTCTGTCATATTTTCATGCTACATACTGTGTTAAGAGGCTAAAGACATTCATTAGGTGTCATTTGGCAGTAGCTTAGATACTATCAAATGACACCTAGATAGAGATATTAAATGTGCAGATTAGGTGATTAACATGATAGCTCAGGAATCTGTTTTTACAGTTGACCTCCTTTTGGGCATTCATTTACCATAAACTTTGAATTCAAACATATTATATAAACATTATTTATTCTTTCGGCATTACTTAAAGAAAGTATAATTGGAATAGCTGTCAAAAATTGCATTCTTTCCCAATCTTAACAGAATTCCCCAAATAATCTGGGTAACTCATAGACACTTCTCTGTGAGTGGGTTTACAGTGGATGTATCTTTTTTAATAATATTGGAAGAATTTGGGTTTGAGAATGTTCATCTTTAAGAAGGGAGAGTGGAGGTTGTGCTCCAACTATGTGTGGATCACACTACTCAGCCTCCCCGGTAAGGTCTATGCCAGTGTGCTGGAAAGGAGGGTCCGTCTGTTAGTTGAACCTCAGATTCAAGAGGAACAATGCGTTTTTCGTCTTGGTCGTGGAATGCTGGACCAGCTCTTCATCTTCTCGAAGATATCTGAGTGTGCATGGGAATTTGCCCATCCAGTCTACATGTGTTTTGTGGACTTCGAGAAGGCATTTGAACGTGTCCCTCGGGGGTATCCTGTGGGAGGTGCTGCGGGAGTATGGGTTGTCTGGCCCATTGTTATGGGCCATTCGGTCCCTGTAGAACTGCAGTGAGAGCTTGGTCCATATTACCAGCAATAAGTCAGACTCATTTCCTGTGGGTGTTGGACTTGTGGGTGTTGGACAGCCAGGGTTTTCCTTTGTTACCGATTCTGTACATAATTTTTAAGGACAGAATTTCTAGGCATGTGACGGAAGGCTTCCGCCTTGGTGGCCTCAGAATCTCATCTCTGCTTTTTGCGGATGATGCAGTAATGTTGTCTTCATCAGGTGGTGACCTCCAGCTCGCAGTTGAACAGTTTGCAGCAGAGTGTGAAACGGCTGGGATGAGATCTCTAAGTCTGAGGCCATGGTCTTCAGCCGGATAAGGGTGGAGTGCCCACTCTGGATCAGGGATGAGTTGCTGCCCCAGGTGGAGGAGTTTATGTATCTCGGGGTCTTGTTCAAGAGTGATGGGAGAAGGGAGTGGGAGATTGACAGATGGATTGGGGCTGCATCTGCAGTTATGCAGACACTGCACAGCTTGTCATGTTAAAGAGGGAGCTGAGTGTACAAGCGAAGCTGTCGATTTGTCGGTCAATCTACATCCCTACGCTCACCTATGGTCATGAGGTTTGGGGAGTCACTGAAAGAATGAGATCGCGAACACAGAAATGAGCTTCCTCCAAAGGGTGGCTGGCCTCTCCCTTAGAGATAGGGTGAGGAGTGCAGCCATTCAGGAGGGGCTCAAAGTAGAGCCGCTGCTCCTCCACATCGAAAGGAGCCAGTTGAGGTGGTTTGGGCATCTGACTAGGGCGCCTCTTGGGTGAGGTGTTCTGGCCATGTCCTACCAGGAGGAGGCCCTGGGGCAGACCCAGGAAATGCTGGAAGGATTATATCCCTTGGCTGGCCTGGGAAGGCCTCGGTGTTCCCCCAGATGAGCTGGTGGAGGTGAGTGGGGAGAGGAAGGTCTGGGCTTCTCTGTTTAGGCTGCTGCCCCCACAAGCCAGCCCTAGGTAAGTGGAAGAAGTTGGATGGATGGAATATTCAGAGCAAATAGAAGTAAAAGACTTGGCTTTTCTTTTCTTTTTTTCTCAGTGATAAAGAAATTTCATTAATCGGTAACTGGAGTAACTGGATCTGGTTGCTTCATCAGAACTTTTTAAACACTGTTGAATTGCCCCTTTTCAATGAATTTATAAATCAGAGAATAATATGCACTAAAGGTTTGGCTTCTTTCTTATTTTCTTTACTAAAAATAACATTTATACATAAAGTATGTGTCGTGTGTTGAATCATTAAAGAAATAAAAAGACAGCAGATTCAATTCAATTCAATTCAATTTTATTTATATAGTGCCAAATCACAACAAACAGTCGCCTCAAGGCGCTTTGTATTGTGGGTAAAGACCCTACAATAACACAGAGAAAACCCAACAGTCAAAACCTTTTCACTTCATGAGCAAGCACTTGGCGACGGTGGGAAGGAAAAACTCCCTTTTAACAGGAAGAAACCTCCAGCAGAACCAGGCTCAGGGTTGGGGCTGAGTGGAGAGAGACAGGACAAAAGACAAAAGATGAAATGGAACAAGTAAAATTACATCTTTTTTTTTTAGATATCACAGTTTTGATTGCTGTGTAAATTTATGTTAGAAATTATAATGAAAGGTAGCTCCACTAGCTAATATACCTATATAGATTTCAATCCAATAAAAAGACTATAGGATGGTCTGGTAGTATTACTGTATATTTTTTCATTGTCTTAATCATTTAGTTTAAACTCACATAGTGTTTGGAAGAAAAAAACTATTCAAAGGCATCTGTCCAAGCTAATGACCACTCTAAGAGAAAACTAAAGGTGTCCTTGAGTCAGCACCACTGTGTGGTGTCTAAGCAGAAAATAATGCCAGACCCCCAGAGCAGCATGAAAGTTAGAAGCAGAGATGTACATTAAAAGCGGTGGCTAACAAAAGAAGCACAGTGCAATTGATCTAAATTGTGTGCAAAGGCAGGACTTTGGGGAAATCAGAAACTTCATTAAAGTTTCATATTGTATTTCTGTACACTTGCAGTTTCACCTTGTGTCTCTATTTACTTAAGGGCCCATACCGAACAAAGTTAGAGTTACCCTGTGGTTTTACATTACAAGACTTTAATACTGCAACTAACACAAATACAAGAAGCATTATCATTGCTGCATAAATGACCAAAATAAAGAAATAAAATGAACACTTTTTGTTCATTTTGTGTTCAAGAAATGTTTCTTTTAATATTAATTTTGTGCTTTTGCACTTTTCACTTCATGAGGTTGTGTTGATGGCAGTATGAGTAATCCATGTTTGCATGATGTAGTCATCATAAAAGAAAAAGCCAGTGTTTATTAAGATAAAAAAATGTAATCTTTATATGTGCACAGTATGTTTAATATCCAGAATGTATCACCGCACAGTGTGGACCCCTACATTGTCTATTTACAGTTGTGTGATATTCTGTTTCTATCCTCTTTTCTTTGTGTCAGGCTTTCCACTTTTTCATTTAAACACAAAATATGCAACACATCACAGATTGCACTGATTCTCTGGCAGACACACAAACACACCACACATACTACTGGGGCATTAGTCAGCTAGGGTTCCCCTTGCGCTGCAAATGATCTGTGAAAAATATACAGAAATCCTCTGTCAGTCTTGGACAGATAAAGGCACACATTCACTAGCACCTATTCTCAAATTCAGGTATACAAAGGTGCTAGCTACTTTGCCAAATCTCTTTCACACACACATGCACATGTGGCAGAACCAGGAGGCAGATATCATTGATAGCTTCCCAGGTTTGAAGGCCTTTTGCTGGCAGAGGCTTTTAGTGAGACTGGTACAACTCACTGTGTAGTTTCTTGCTGGGCCTTTTGTCTCAGTCTGTGGGTTTTGGCTTCAGTAGGAGATGAAGGCAACAGAATCAGGTGAGCACTTCACAAAGCACAGAAGCACATCAATGAAAAAAAAATCTAAAATAACAAGCATACTGTATTAAAGTAAGCAGCTTAGCCAGGTCAGATAGTGTATAAAGCCCAAATGTTGTTGGATAAATGAAAGTATACAAAATAAAAGCTGCAATAAAATTATGTAATAAAAATGTAATACAGCCAAGCAAGACTTAACTAGAGCCACTGCAGCTAAACATAATCCAGCCAATTGCATAAAAAAAGAGTTGCATGATGGTACAGTGGTTGCAATTGTCGCCTCACAGCAAGAAAATTACCGCTTCAAAATTTCTGGCCTTTCTGTGTGTCTGCATGTTCTCCCTCCTACAGCCTAACAACTTGCTTGTTAGGTTAATTGGTGCTTCTACATTAACCATAGATGTGGGTGTGAAAATGTGTGGTTGTGTGTCTATGATAGCAAGAATCCAGCCCCCCCCCCTCCCATGGACACATTAATTTGGTAGGTGGTTAGGAAAATTATAGATGGATGAAGTGAGATAACTGGGAATATAATTTGATAAAACAGAAACATAATGTTTGCTTTATTCACTTTGTTTCAAAACATTGTTTTGATAAGAATTTACTTAATTAGGTTGCACATTTATGTATATTCCAGTGGAATACTCAAGTGACTTCTTTTTTTTTTTTTGTTAAATTATTTTGAAGATGATTTAATAAAACTGTAGTCACAAATGTTCACATGCTGTTTAAGCATTGTACATGTTCTGACTTACCTTTATTTTCCAGGGTATTCAAAAAAGGTTACTGCACACTGTAAAGCATGCAAGGTCCTACAGTTTAGTTATCATTCCCATGACCCTTTTATTTTATAAAGGAGTTGTTTCTCATGCGATGTCTGGTTTATTTGTAGCCACTTCATTGAGCTTAAGTTGCCTCTGTGAGTTTATGTCTCAATCTGCCTCTGAGCTCTAACCTTCAAACTACAAAAGTGCTCTGATGCTATGTTCAGGCTGTGCACACTTTGATATATTTCTAGATGTGTATGAGTGCATGCATGTGCATGTGCCTGTGTATGTGAGGCATAGCCCTCATGTGACAACCATGCCCTTTTCAACAACAAACGCACAAATAAAGCATGCTTAGCTACACATTGTTTCTCTCAAATGTCTCCAACCAAAAATACAAATACTTCCCTGCTTACTGACTCACATGGGCCCCCACTGTGCTCACATCCAGTGATGTCAAGAAACATAGTAGCTACATTCGCACAGGAAAAATGAAACAAGTTGGGGGAAAGGGATAAAAAATGACAGAGGAAATATATGAATGCACAGTCTATGAGAGTCATAGCAAGAGATGGAAATGGCAAACACGGAGATTTTTGGACATTTGTGGTCCTTAAAAACTATAATAAATAGGTGACTGTTTGGACAGCTTCGGCCAATGTGGGTGGGCAACAAGCTACAACTGTTTGCTTTATTTACAAAATTGTCCCAGATATCAAATCTCATCCCTGCTATACATAATAGTGCTGAAGTTTTCTGCTGAAAAAAGTGACATCAAACAAATGAAAAGCCTGTTTAACTGCACATACTGTGAAGAGCCTGTGTGTTTATAAATCTGTATTTTCTGGTTCTTTATTTTTGTGTGTGATACAGTAAGAGCTCAATGAACAAGTTTCTGAGATGTAATAACCAAAAATCTCCCCCTGCAGTATCATCAGAGTCTTCATAATTTTACTTTTTTCTCCACTGTCTATTTTGCAGACCTTGACATACCAGTTCTGACAGTACACCAGACCATTAGTGATGTGCGTGGCAGTTACTACCAGGAGAAGACGGTGTTCCTGCGCTGCACCGTCAACTCCAACCCTCCTGCGCGATTCATTTGGAAACGTGGGGATATGCTCATTGAACAGAGCAAAGACAATGGAGTGGATATTTATGAGCCTCTTTACACTCAGGTACACATCAACAGATACACCTCACAAACACCCTGCCAGGTGTGCAGTCACTCATTGCTGTCCATGCTTACCTTCAGAACATGTCTCTCCCATTTGAACAGCTCATCAAAATTAAGCCTCAGCCAGCTGAATATGTTTAACTCTGTTGTACTTATTAATTGAAACTAGTATCCAATTCAGTGTTTACTTAAACAGTGTTAAGGAATTACAGTATTGTTGTCAAAGGTTAGTCATAGGACCTAAACTGTCTCTTTCCTAAACCCCTCCCCTGAACAGCATTTATCCAATAATTCTCTAGGGCAAGACTGTTAAGCTTTGGATTTGCTGAAATCCTGCATGTTTTACTTGGCATTAAAAGACTTCTAATGAGTCTGTACTGCTATTAACATGATTTGATTTCATGTGCATAATCAGTGGCCTATGCAGTGGTACATACCAGACAATTGTTTTTAAGTTAGTAAAAGTTTCATTGTAACCTGCAGCCTGTAACCATGTTTTGATCAAGTTATTCAGTGTGTGACACTATGCTTACGTTTTCCAAGTCACTATGACCCTCTGGAGGGAAGGAAAACGAGAAAAAAAGCCCTTTACTGCTCTATTTCAGCTTTATATAGAGTACAACTAAGGTTAACAAGAATTTCATGCCACGTTATTTTTTGCAGTTACAGGTTTAACATAAAAAGTCCTTTTGTTACATGATATTTCAGCATGTTGCGAATCGTAGTCCTGGACTCTACATCAGTGGTCACAGCTCTAACCTGCTCTAGGAAATACTGTGTGTGATGGGTTCAAAATCATTCTAAATTAACAAATAACAGAGACACCAACAGCTTCTCAGTTTTACTTGCGCAAGGAGGAAATCCCATCCTCTGAGCTCAGCTCCTGGCCAAAGGGATGTGACCGTTCACTGGGCAGAGAGGAAACGGTCTCCCACGGATCAACCTCCTTTTTCCGCTTTTATTACAGACCTTCACAATAAAAGCACATGGGTAACATAAAACTCAGTTTACAACATGAAATAAACAGCATTCTTGGCTCTTCCCTTACCATATATGGTAGTAAGCATTCTGTAGAATGTCTGCAAGTTACATTTGTATACGCAGCCTACGTGAGGGTCTGTGTCTTATATGGATTATATATATAAGAATGTGTATGAATGCATTTCCTGTACACTTCAAAATAAAACAGTGTAATATAAAACTCATGAAAACAGAAGATATGATAATTCAATGTAAACAGAAGAAAGTTTACAGAATAATCCTAACAGTGTGCATTCTCAAAATCCAAACATTTTATGTGAGACATTCAAGTTGGCCTTATAAAAAGTGAAGGATACTGTTTGCAAAGCAAGCACACTTACTTTAAATCGAACACAACATAAATCTAACTCTGCTCTGGTCATCCTTGGTTGTGCTACAATGCATTGTATCATTTATATTGCAGATTTAGTTTCACACTTACAAATACAAATACAGTGTATCTATTGCTGCTCTCTTTCAGTATTTTCAACCATTTAGTTGAAATGTTAGATTCTGGGTTACCAAGCCAGACAGACCTGTTTTTCATAGATATTACTATACTAGTTACTATGAAAATACAGTGGGTTATAATAACAAAATCCTACTAAAACAACTCCAGATTAGTGCGGTAATTCTTCACCACCTGGCATTCATCTTGCTATACTTACTCTGGGAATTGTGTTGGGGTTTTTTTTTTGCACAGGCCTGGTTATCCTGTTTAGATTTATCAATTTAGAGTAAATATCTGTAGTTGCTGGATTAAGAAACCTGCTGTTAAATTATCATCCCAAAACTGCAAACAATTTGAAGTATAAAAGTCTCCCCATATATATATATATATATATATATATATATATATATATATATATATATATATATATATATCATATATATTACCATGTGCCAGGCGTAACAGCATTGTATGAGGGACAAGATTCAATTAACTTTAATCAAAAGGTCTTTTTTAATTTTAGTGAATACAGCTGTAGTGATTAAAAATTTCATTAAGATTATAAAACATCCAAAATTCTAAAAATATAGTTAAAAAGGATAGAAATTGGGATGTACAGTGAAATGTCTTTGCAAACACATGGATAATTATGTGTTTATGTGTCACTTTTATATTGTTGTTTACTGTAGCATCATAAAATTGTTTTCTCCTTTCTGTCAACAGTAACGCAGGCACGCTTTTAATTAGCTTAAAATGAGCTGACCATCGAGTCCAACAGTCAGTTACTTGTTCATTTACCCAGCAATATCAAGTAAGCTGACAAAACTGCCAAATAAACAGTCCCCAAGCCTGATCCCCAGGCTGAGCACACAATTGTTGAGTTAGTACAACTGTTCCCATTTTCTTCACTTATCAAAGCACCAGCCAGCAACAAAGCAGAGCCCCTGGAGTTCAATTAACCAGCCAGCAAAGCTCTTCTCAGGGCTGCCTAAGACATTGCCTACTGTATCAGACACAAAACCTTGATCTGAAAAATCATCAGTGATGTTAAGAGGTGTGTGACTGCTTTTGTGTGTCAGTGTGTGTATGTCTACATGAGAAGAAGCAAGTACTGTATGCTACTGCGATAGCAAGTGGCTCAGTTTCAGAAAAAGAGAGAGGATGAATCAATTTAGTTTTTATTTTTGCACCAGATCAGTTTCATTTTCCTGATAGTTACATTACAAAGCTATTTGGAATGTACCAATCATATAAAAATGGATGAATATTTGAAATGCTTCAGCTTATAATCAGAGCATGCAATATACAAACATAGGATGTATGTATGTGTGTGTGTGTATTTGTCCATGCATGTATGCATGGGTCTATGGTAGTGCTTGAGTTTCTCTCGATTTGTATTTGACCCTTTTCAGCACAGTGAAGCTCATCAAAAATGAAAAAAGACTTTTATACAAGATTACAACCCAGTTTAGAATGGACTCAAATAAAAGCTATGGGCTTTCTAGCTTATATAATACAATGAAAATAAGATTTTTATGTTCATATGATTAGATAAATCATTCAGATGATTGTGGGGTATTAATATACATTTCAGCATGCTGTTGTATGGTGTCCTGTTTCTCCTATTTAGGGTGAGACCAAGGTGCTGAAGCTGAAAAACCTAAGACCCAAGGACTTTGCTGATTATACCTGCCAGGTATCGGTCCGAAATGTATGTAACATCAAGGATAAGTCAGTCACCTTCAGGCTAACAAATGCCACAAGTAAGTTTTTTGAGTTGGGTTTCTTTATTATTATTATTATTATTATAATTATTATTATTATTACAAAAGACAAACAAGTACTTGAAATATTGCGTGCGCAGCTGTGATCAGAAATTTACAGATATTCATCATGGGCATGAATGTTGTGGTAATTTGGGGCTTTTAATGAATTCTTCGAGTACTTTTTCTAGGGTGGAATGATTGTACAGCACACATCTTTCATGACTTTAAAAACATGAATTGGCTGCACAAGTTTGAATTCATTTCAGATTTTTTCTAATCCACACAGGGTTAAAAATATATATACAGGCTCCAGTATATACATACACCTCCCCCACTAATACTTGGTTAAATGTCCCTTAACAAGTTCCTTCAACAAGCTTCTGGCATAATTCTGGCTGGATGTTTGACCACTCTTCTTGGCAGATATGGTACACATTTCAGTTGGCTGGTTTCCTGGCACAGACCCGGTTTTTAAGCTTAGTCCACAATTTTCCAGAAGGATTGAGTTTAGGACTTTTGGAAGGCCATTCAATAAGCTTAATTTTAGCCTGCTTTATTCATTCCAAAACCAGTTTTGATGTGTTTTTCGGATAATTGCCCTTCTGGAATACCCAATTATATCCAAGTTTCAACTGTTTACTTGTTGATTTGAGGTGAAGCTGAAGAACTTGGAGGCAGTCATCCTCCATTATTTTGTTCACTTTTTGCAATGTACAGGTACCACTGGCAGCAAAACAGCCCCAGAGCATGATGCTACCACCACCATGCTTAAAAGTTGGTACAGTGTTCCTAGGTCTGAAAGCCTCACTTTTA
The DNA here is from genome assembly GCA_024447675.2 of Pterophyllum scalare. NCBI lineage: Eukaryota > Metazoa > Chordata > Actinopteri > Cichliformes > Cichlidae > Pterophyllum > Pterophyllum scalare. The sequence goes on along the minus strand of JAMQGT020012307.1, from coordinate 72,744 downwards.
CTCCTCTAAATATACCTCTTGTCATTGTGGTCAGATAGCACAGATAACACTTATGTACACTTGTTTGAGCTGATGATCTTGGTATCTGCAGATGTTCACCGAGTTCCTTGGACTTTCCCATTGTTCTGTCAAATAAATCCATTTTATGCTGGCAAAGAGAAACTACCAGTTGTAGTCAATCATGATCACAGTGAGAAGTTAACAGGGCCTGGTCTTGTCGACTTCAAAGATATTGCAGAACTTATGTGAGTGTATGTATATATTTGGGCCTGCATGTATACTTTTGACTCTCTGAGGATTAGAGGAAATCCAAAATAAAATCAGACTTATGCACCCAATTCTACTTTTTAAAAGTAATTAAAGCTGTATGCTGTGCAGTCATTCCAGGGAAAGAACAGTTCACAAAAATCATTAAAGGCTCAAAATTACCATGACATTCATGCCCATGATGTAAACTTCTGACTATAACTGTATATGACTTCACACAATCAAGATGTTATTTTTTGTTGTTGTTGTTTAATTTCTATTAATGCACTAGCACTATTTCTCTACTTCCATCTTATCTGACCTTTTTTGGGGGGTGGGGGGCATTTTGCTATGTGATGTGCAGGAATCTCTAGCTCTTCATGTCCTTCTCTCACTTTTCCAGGAAACGGTATTCATTTCTTCATCCTCTTGTTTTCTCACTTCCTTCATGATCACTCCCTCTCTCCCTCTGTCTTCCTTTCTTTCTGTGAGTTTTTTTTTCTCTTGCTTTTGACTCTCCACTGAAATATGGTCTCATTCTATCTTACTGCCTGCCTCCCAGTGTGGGATATTGTCTATCTGTCTTGTTGTACGGTTGCTGAGAGCTCATCTCAGGGCCGTCAGCTGTAATTCAGTTGTCACACTCCCTGTTATCTCCAATTCACTCTGCACTGCTCTGTCCATCTCCACGCCACCGCCCGGCAACTCTGTTACTTACGACAACATTGTTGCCGTTGACAACCCTGTCAGGTTTGTTACTGTCAGAATGGTGCACCACAAGGGAAAGGGCCATGCCTGCTTGAGCTGTATTTTTATAAAATGATTTTTTTTTCTGTTGTGTTTATTTTCTCCTCGTCTTCTAAGCTCAGTTTCTAAGTGACAGCCAGCCTAGATTGACTGACAATTAAGTTTTTTATATCCATTAACCAGTTATATTTATTTCCTTTCAGTAATTAGATTTCATTTATCTGACAAGAAGGTCCTTGTCAGATTTAATAAGGCATAATTATTTTAAAAGACTACAAGGTTTTTCTTGGCTTTCTGGCTTTCTGTTGGTGGGAATGTACAATTAATTAATTAATTATTTAATTAACTTTTGCTGAAAGGAGGCTATTGGATAGACATGCAGCCTTAAGTTTCAGTTTCCAACATCATTATAAAAGTGAAACATCAATATTTCTGTGATGTAATAGTTCGAGATTTTGAGCCATTCATTTTATTTGCTTTTTTATCCCAGTTTTTAGCCAGTGGTCTGTGGTGACTTTTACAGAAAGGGAAGATTGTCAACCATTTTTCATACACGTTAATCCAAAAATACTGGTGGAGCCTGCAAATGTTCAACCTGCTGACCATGTGGACCTGGGGAGCACCATCAAGGCTTTACTTGCTAACGTGCTGAAAATGTTTTTTAAATGTTTCTTCACACTTCACTCCAAGTCCTCTGCATCACATTTTCACCATGGCGATTATTAGGAGAACATGTCTCTGATTCCATATATATATATATATGCGTATTTGTGTGTACAGTAGTAATGTACAAGTCACAGCTAATCTCACAGCAGTGAAAGCTGAGTCCAAGGTCTCCTGTCAGTCTCCCATCAAAGACCAGAGGTTTATCTACAATGGGCAAGCACAACAAACCAAAAAAAGCAGCTGGCCTCTCAGCTCGACAAGCTCCAACCTTTGTTAACAGGACACAGACACACACACATGACATTAACAGAAACTATAGATTGCAGTAGTTCAGAGTGAACCTATCTTCCAGAAACATTAGCTGTCTGCAGCCACAAGAAGGCAGTAATTACAGACTGGATGCATACGAGCGATGGTAGAAGCATTATGGGGCAGAATGCTGTTTAAGGTGGAAGTCGCTTATCACAGTCAAGATGAAGTTTGTCAAATAACCCCTGGTGCTTCTTGTTCATTCCGCATGAAGATGGGATTGATTCTAATCTAAATCTCAGGAAAAGTAATTTGTTGTATTTATTGTATGTTGTATATTATATTATTATATTAAGCCCATGTATTTGGAGGATAGTTTATGTTTACTGTAATTCAGTTCAGGTGCTGGGAATTAAAGTAAATTTAAAAAATTTCCATCTCACTCTGGGTGCATTAACAAATTTACTTTTTTCTTGTCTGTTTTGTTGTTTTAGAATTAACTAAAACAACAAAACAGACAAGAAAAAAGTCTGTAAATAAAATATTCAATAGCTGTGTTTGTTAACAGTGCAAAATAGATAAATTTCACTTAAAGCCTCTCACAGTTTGATTTTAAGCCTATTTCCTCTCATGGTCTGCCTTGATTTCATGTTTCTGTCATTGTTTTCCTTTTCCTCTAGAAGCACAGACAGTGACTGTAGTGCATAGTTTTGTTTTTAGCGCTTGTTTTTTACTCCAGTAAGAAGAAGTTATAGTATGTAGATGCGTAGCAATCAGGCACTACATTGTCAATGTGCTACCACACTGAGACACAACAACTTGTAACCTGGAAACTGGTTCCAAGTTGATTATCCTGGATTTTTATTTCTTGTAGTAAAATAGCTTTTTCTTTCTTCATTTTTGATAAAACCATTTAGTTATTTTTAGGCACCAAATCTTCTTGGTTAGATTTAGTAAAAGATCAAGATTTGGAATAAAATAGAACCTTTCACAATGCAGAGCACACGTTAGCTCTATTTCCTACTTTGCTAGGTTCCCACTGTGACAGATTCCACCACTGCCATGTGCCCCCTGAAATAGGCATCTTACAAGTTTACAGCTTTTTCACACTGTGCTACTTTTCATTGCCAATAACAGCATGATATATCAGCAATACAATAAAGGATATTGTTTAAAAGCAAAAGTTTTTGTGATATTTTTAAAATGTATTTAAAAGGATTTTTAGCTGACTGTCTTTTATCTCAAACAGACCTTATTGTTCAAAGTTCCCCATGAATCTTCTAAAAGGTAAAGATAAAATAAGAAGTAAAGGAGAAGGAGCTGTGACAAAGTTAAGAGGAAAAAAAAAAGAATTTGGCACCTCTGTTTTTTTTTTTTAAAAGAGACTTTGCACACAGAAAGAAGAGGAACTAGAACCCGAAAATCAATGGGTTAGAAAATAATAGGCGGGCACTGCTTACTTGAATGTTTCAGAAAACATAACAATGCTAATAAGTCAGCATCAGGGGAATCTGCTGTAGCTCACATACATACTATTATTATAGGATTATTATGTAATATATTATTACTACATTATAAAAAATATAATAAAAAAGCTTTTAATAGATGATGACCAAAAAGGTATGGAAACCAAGCACGGTGAGTCTTACAATTTACTGATGCTAAAATCAACAAGTAGGGCAGGAAAACAAACAGGTCTCCACACCCTTATCACACACTCTGTGTGATACGGGTTCTTCACTACCATTACTTCAGCCTTCCTCTCCTCCCCTCTTGGGCTCCTGTGGCTGAGATCAATTGTATTCCCACAGTGCAGTCAAAACACACACACACAAAGACACACACAGCAAACACAACAATGAACGCCTGCCTGGCTCTGGCATCGGGGCTCAGAGGCTTGCCAAAACAGCCAATCTGTCTGGACCTCACAGCCTCACAGACTGATGGAAAGCACACACCGCTTAGTGTGTGTGTGTGTGTTTCTTTGTGTGCACGTGTCTGTGATTACAGAAGAAAGAGAAAAAAAATGTGGTGAAAAAAGGAAAAAGAAGGATGGAGGAAGCAGGATTATGTCTGAGTGTGCACTTTCTCCACTTCCTAACCTGCTCCACTAAGTGCACATAGCTAATGAGAGAAACTTTTGGAATAAAGAATAGACGGAATTGTATTTTTATAAAATACTGCATTTTTAAAATTCACTGCATTAACATGTTTCCTTATATACCTCAGAATTCTGCACCAGTGTTAAATTGTTAAATTATCTTCCATTCAATTCAGTTCAGTCTTTTATACATACATATATATATATATATATATATATATATATATATATATATATATATATATATATATATGTAGGCTAGACCCCCCCATGCTAACGTTTACACGACACCGTTTCAAAATGAAAACGGCGTCGTTTTGATGCATTTCAGCCTCCCGTTTACACGACAACTAAGTGAAAACGATGTGTTTCGGAAACGGGGTCCAGAGTGGAGCGTTTCAGAAATGCACCAGTCTGCGTTGTCAACGGTTAAAATGGGGTGATTTCAAAACGGGTGACTCGCACATGCTCACTATGGTTGCGACCGCCAGTTTTCCGTGCATGCGCAAAGTGATAAACAAGACTCACTATGGCAGATTCATGAGTGCTTCTTGTCCTGCTCAGTCTTATAAACTTAGCGGCCCTTCTTCAACAAAATGTACATTTGCTTCACCATCATGTGGATCAGCGGAGACGCATTTCAATCATGCGTCAGGTTCTGAGCGGGCGTATTCAGCGACAAAGGGCAACAAGAAGGCGCTTCTGGAAGCGGCCTGGGAGGACAAGTAAATGGTGGGATAACTTTGTGACTGATGTGGTTGATGACAATGAATGGAGGGAAAATTTTCAAATGTCCAAAACATCTCTTGTAGCCCTGTGCAAGGAACTTCGCCCTTACATCGATGGAGAAAATACAACCATGAGAGCACCAGCTGATGCACTCACAAAGGTGGATTGTACAATTTATTATTTAAGTGATGAGGGGAGACTGCGGAAAACGTCCAATGCTTTCGGTTTGTCACGGGCAACTGTGTCTATAATTATCAGGCAAACCTGCCATGCCATCTCTGTTCACCTCGGGCCAAAATACATACAACTGCCATTCACGGAACCAGAGGCACAAAGGCTGGTAAACGGATTTCAAAATGCTCACGGTATGCCACAGTGTTTGGGAGCTATCGACGGGACACACATCGGCATTAAACAACCATCAGCTAACTCTACAGACTACATTAACAGGAAAGGTAATTATTCCCTGAATGTTCAAGTGGTCTGTGATTATAAATACAAATTTGTGGACGTTGTTATCAAGTGGCCTGGAAGCATGCACGATGCGCGCGTCTTTATGAACTCAAAGATAAACACTTATTTCAAGACTGGTAAAATACCATCCCTGGCAAAGCAAATTGTTGATGACGAGGGACCGGTTCCAATTTTTGTTCTTGGGGACTCCGCTTACCCATTATTGCCGTACCTCATGAAGGAGTACTCAAACGGTGGTTCAACTGCACAGGAACAGTAGTTTGGACTTTGTGTCGAGTGCGAATAGTTATAGAGTGTGCCTTTAGCAGACTCAAGGCCCGATTTACAGCACTTAGGCGACCAATGGACATTAACCTTAAGGACTTGCACAATGTGATATACACACGTTTTGTCCTGCACAATTACTGCGAGGCCGCACAAGAGGCTGTGGATGCACAATGTGTGTGTAACGCCATAGAGAACGACCACGACTGGCAGCCTTGCACACAGAATAATGAATATGTAACGGACTGCAGTGAAAATGCTGGGAAACGTGTGAGAAGAATCATCACAAAGTACCTTGATCCATGATTCTGTTATTGTTGTGGACAGTTTTACACTGCATATTATTTGGAGCTGCCCTACTGTGAGTACTTGTGAAGTCAATGTAAACCAAAAGCTGCTTATGTAGGTAGCGATAGTTGTAGACAGCAGTATGCGGACGTTGCTTTGGGAAAAAAAGTTATGTATAATTTTTGAGTGATGTTTGTGCACAAATAACTGTTCGAAAAAGTGCCTTGTTTTATGCTTTGAGAAAAATAAAATGTCAGTACAAAAATCACTAATAGTGCTATACATGCATAAATAGTAAAAAGGTTATAAGGTTATAAGAGCAAGTAAAAAGTGGCTTTAGGAAAGATGGTGTGCTTTTTACACACAGTCTGCATGTCCCATTTAAGTATAGGAAGTGTACTCCAAAGTTTGTCACAAGTCCAGAATGTCCCCATGCTGTGAGTTGTGCTGTGTTGGTGCAGTATGTGCCTGAGCGTTGGCAGGGCCGCTGTAAAACAGCTGTTGGGTGGGTGCAAATGGCCCTTGAGCATATCCTCCCATGTGCCCCTGTGCAAAATTGTATGGCTGTTGTTGCTGGGTCATTAGTTGCCCCAGAAGTGAAAAGCCATCTCTAATTGTTGAGGTTATTTTGCCATTTTGTAATTAAGCGTTGTGTGCAGCAGCAACCAAACCTCATCGTCAGTCCACACAAAGCCTCTCACACTGGCCATTTTGTAAATAATGAACAATTTGCCACGCTTCCTACTGTGTCCCTCCACACATGCGCGTCTTGCGTAAACAAGCTTTGCAAAGAAAAGACCAACACCAACTTGTGGCCTGGCATGGGAACTACTCGTTTTCATCGTTTCACGCATCACCGTGTAAACAGAAATCGTTTCTGAAACGCAACCGTGTAAACAGAAGGCTGAAATGCATCAAAACAACACCATTTCCACTGGAAATGTTGTCATGTAAACGGGGCCCAAGCCTACCTCGGAATATGAGTGAGAGGTACATGATTGAAGCCATACCAGCCTGGACGTTGCCCGGATTAACAAGCTCAAAAAAATAAAGGGAACACTCAAATAACACATCCTAGATCTGAATGAATGAAATATTCTCATTGAATACTTTGTTCTGTACAAAGTTGAATGTGCTGACAACAAAATCACACAAAAATCATCAATGGAAATCAAATTTATTAACCAATGGAGGCCTGGATTTGGAGTCACACATAAAATTAAAGTGGAAAAACACACTACAGGCTGATCCAACTTTGATGTAATGTCCTTAAAACAAGTCAAAATGAGGCTCAGTATTGTGTGTGGCCTCCACGTGCCTGTATGACCTCCCTACAACGCCTGGGCATGCTCCTGATGAGGTGGCGGATGGTCTCCTGAGGGATCTCCTCCCAGACCTGGACTAAAGCATCCGCCAACTCCTGGACAGTCTGTGGTGCAATGTGACGTTGGTGGATGGAGCGAGACATGATGTCCCAGATGTGCTCAATCGGATTCAGGTCTGGGGAACGGGCGGGCCAGTCCATAGCTTCAATGCCTTCATCTTGCAGGAACTGCTGACACACTCCAGCCACATGAGGTCTAGCATTGTCCTGCATTAGGAGGAACCCAGGGCCAACCGCACCAGCATATGGTCTCACAAGGGGTCTGAGGATCTCATCTCGGTACCTAATGGCAGTCATGCTACCTCTGGCGAGCACATGGAGGGCCGTGCGGCCCTCCAAAGAAATGCCACCCCACACCATTACTGACCCACTGCCAAACCGGTCATGCTGAAGGATGTTGCAGGCAGCAGATCGCTCTCCACGGCGTCTCCAGACTCTGTCACGTCTGTCACATGTGCTCAGTGTGAACCTGCTTCCATCTGTGAAGAGCACAGGGCGCCAGTGGCGAATTTGCCAATCCTGGTGTTCTCTGGCAAATGCCAAGCATCCTGCACGGTGTTGGGCTGTGAGCACAACCCCTATCTGTGGACGTCGGGCCCTCATACCATCCTCATGGAGTCGGTTTCTAACCGTTTGTGCAGACACATGCACATTTGTGGCCTGCTGGAGGTCATTTTGCAGGGCTCTGGCAGTGCTCCTCCTGTTCCTCCTTGCACAAAGGCGGAGGTAGCGGTCCTGCTGCTGGGTTGTTGCCCTCCTACGGCCTCCTCCACGTCTCCTGGTGTACTGGCCTGTCTCCTGGTAGCGCCTCCAGCCTCTGGACACTACGCTGACAGACACAGCAAACCTTCTTGCCACAGCTCGCATTGATGTGCCATCCTGGATGAGCTGCACTATCTGAGCCACTTGTGTGGGTTGTAGAGTCCGTCTCATGCTACCACGAGTGTGAAAGCACCACCAACATTCAAAAGTGACCAAAACATCAGCCAGAAAGCATAGGTACTGAGAGGTGGTCTGAGAGTGTGTCTTACAAATTGCCAATAATTTATCAAGTAGCCTAAATATATATATATATATATATATATATATATATATATATATATATATATATATATATATATATATATATATATATATATATATATATATATATACATACATGTAAAAAACTGTTTCTTAGACACTTTCAAACTTATGAATTTCAGGTCTCAAATTTTATAGCATATAGTTCTTTCAGCTGCTGACCTGTGGCACTTTATGATGTTACAAAAAATAAAAATAAAAAAATAAAAATTGCACTTGCTTTCCAAAGACAAAAACCAAGTCCTTTCAGACTAGTATAAATATTATATCAGAAAATTACATCCGTAGACTCCGCTCTCTCAATAAATACATAGAAATATTAAATTGAAATAAATAGAATGACAGATGTGGAAACAAAGAAAATTATACAAAGATGTACAGAACAGAGAAATACACAGGGGGCCAATGAGAGGGAGATGTATCAACAGATGGACACAAAGATGGAGAGATTGTAAAAGTGGAAAGCAGGCAGTGAGTTGCTTTTTTATCTTCTATAACATTTATCTAATGAGCATATTTTGCTATTCCTCACTGAGCCCCTTGTTTGTCCTTTGTACGCCACTCACTGCTTAGATTAAATCCATCCAACTAGGTCACGCCATTACTGCTGATTCAACGCACTGGGACAAGGGGATTGATTGATTTTTATATCATAATCCTACCCTGGGATTTTAGTACTGGCTTCTGCCCTCTAGTAACTGTCGTCAGAGACCAAATCCTCTTCCCTTGCCTCTCATAAAGAAAAACATGGGGGCATACTCTAGAGCTTGTCATGGTATTTAAAGTGGTGGAGTACAAGGGTTTAAGGAGTAATGGAACATGGACCGGATGTGTGGAGGGTTGGAGTAATACCTTACGTAGCTTTAGACTGATTTTCACCATAAGTTAATTTTTTTTTTTTATCAGTTTACTGATTATTGATGTGTTGCTTGTTTTAAAAGTAGGAAAATGCTCATGAGAGAATATATACACGTCAGACCTCATAAATCAACCAAATGTTTGCTTCTGCTCTATATTTCAAAAGTTTCAAATGCTTTTTCCCTTCACATCTTTTCACCATATTATGACTGTATAAAAATAGAAAGAAATAGGACAGGGCGATTTGTTTTTACGAAGTTGGCTCAAAGTGAATAACTTGTGTCATATATTATATTATTAATCTGACCCCAAATGTTCTCTAGTAGTGGCCTCTGCAAGTGGGTGAATATATTCACTGTAAGGTCATAGCACAGCGAAAAGGTTCTTCATTATAAAAAAATGGAAAAAATGGAAAACTGATTGTTTTCATTTTTTTCATTTTATGTTATATTAACTCTGCTTCAACTTTGAGTTTCGTATTGCTTGTTGCAACGGTGGCATCCCTTTCCAGTACCACGTGCAAATTCCGTGACATCTTTGGAACAACTTGTTCTTTCATAAGTGTTTGCAAAGGCACTTAATTTAAAAGATTCATAATTTTGTCCATATAGTGTATTGTGTAGTACACTATTACAAAAAAATATATATTTTTTGGAGGTAGTGAGCTCACAGCACCAAAGCATCCACAAGCTGGTTGTGTTGGCAAATAAAATGGTAAAATAAAAATAAATAAAATATTTAAAAATCCAATATATCAGCAGAATTTTTCAGATACATGAAATAAAGATTTTCCTAACATAAGTTATATGTCGAATATTGAAAATAATCAGCTGCAGCTCTTATTAGACACAACTAAAATTCAAACTAGCATGTTAAAAAAAACTGTTTTTGTGGTGGGATTTAGTGATTTCAAGCAAGGCAAAAATAAGCTGCTGTTTTCACAGATGTGAGTGCACGAGTGATGTGCAGTGCACATCCAGCTCCAGGGACAGGTTACATCCCTGGATCACACCTCTGAGGGCTGCAGAACAGATGAAGGGGTGAAAGGGTCTTTGCAGACAAACTCCAAGTACATCTGGAGAAGCTGATTTTATAGACAGACGGTCTCTTAAACTGGGCTCTGCCCAGGCACATAAACAGCACCTGTGGTAATGAACTGGCCTGTGTCCTACAAGCAACAGGAGACTCTGTTTCACCCCGTCAAGGCAGGTATTTAGAAAGATTTATTTTAAGGCTTTAGGTCTGGAAACAAAAACATGACAGAATATGAGGAAATAATTTGTGATTACATACTCATTTACACTTTTTTATAACACTATTATTTCTTTCTTAGCATGCGTTGCTTGCCTCCTTTTTGCCAGCTGAGAAATGTGTCAGCTGAAGCTGCAGCCACATGAGGTGAGGGAGGCTCTGAGGTACATGTGTCTTACATACCAGTTAGAAAAATAAAGCTGTGGAGGGTGGGCAGGGCAGGACAGCCAGTAAATTAGCATTTTACATGAGATGGGGAAAGCAGAGAAGGGGTTTTTGGGTGGCCTAGGGAGCTGGTGAGTCAGGTAGTGAGCCTGCTGGAACACTGAAGGAGAAACACATCTCAACTGGAGTGGAAATACACAGTGTGAAGCAGGGTGTGTGCTGGACAATGGACAAACTGCCAGATCCCAGCGCCCACCAAAGAGATCATCAGAGGATATGGGGGGGGGGGGATTATCCAAGGAAAAGAAGTCACTATTTCCACAGAAAACATTTATATGAGTTTCAAGCTGTCTCAGCAGCCTGAAATTAAATTTCAATGTACAGAACACTTAAGTTTGTAGATTTATCTTGACCATTGTTGTTATTACCAATCCATCTTATGACCATGACTCACAGAAGAAAAACAGCTCAGTTCCCCAGTTATGTAACTAATACTGTATACACTACGCTTCATGTTACACTGCAAGCATGTTATTGCAGTTAGGCAGTTATTACAGTAAGGAGCCTGATTGTGTGCATGGCATGCTGATATAGACACAGGCACTCTTGCATGAGAGTATTCGGCCTCACAGAACCACTGGTTCTGAACTTTATCCAACAAGCTTCAATATGAATAATTTAAAAATTTCCACTTTAATATGCAGATGATCTGGTATGACAAATAGTGCCTGTGCTGAAGCAATCAATGAAAAAAAATTAAATGTAAATAAAAGGTTTTTGGATGTTTGCACTACTGTCTTATTTACTTACATTTATTTAATATTGAGTACAATTTAATCTCAACAGGACTTTATTTCTTAAATAAAATATACAAATCCAGAACGTGTAGCTGACAACCAAACTCCTCACGCACATCAAAACCACTGATCTGTCTTGTTCATGTCATTGTTGTGCCGGAGATGGTGGACGGGGTAAGAACACAATGTCACTACAATGTAAAAGTGCTTTCAAACTTGCCCACTTTTGGCCATTGGTCCTGAGCTGTATGCATCCTGACCCTGAGATTGGTTACTCTTCAGGTCTCCAGTACTCAAATGACAGTCTAGGGGCATGCACCAGTACAGAGAAGACTGTGCTAATCCAATTCAGGCACTAAACCACAATACATGGCTAAAATAATAAAGAATAGATGTCACACAGAGATCTTCATGAATGCAGAACATTTGGTATGTGCTCAGTCTGACTTCTTTCACAGGCTGATGGAAACTCAATGTATAACAAGTGCGAGGTCTGGAACATGGTGGTGACAACAACACTTAGACATCCTGGAAGACATGTCTGTGTGGAGGGGCGCCAGCGGGACAGATACCGGTGGTTTTCTCTTCATGTCTGTCTGCCGCACAGACCTCAGTCGATTACATCACTCTCACCTAATCAGCAGAGTTGAGAACACAGCTGGGTCACAACAACCAAGTTATCCTCACTTAACTTAAGAAGGAAGGTATCCCAAGGAAAAGAAAAAGACAGTGATGTCTCAATGATGATGGATGGCAGAGGATTTTGCAAACCAAGATTAACCATGTAGGCATCTTGCAGGCATGAGATGCATTCATTTATTTGCTAAAATGCTACATAATTTATGATTTCTACTAAGCCACAGGAGGTTTATATGAAACTGTTAATGATTCAGCATCCCAAAGCAGGAAAAAAATGGGTTTCCATGTTGTGCATGGGTTCATTCATGCTGAAACATGACTAGAGAACAGCAGTCACACTGTATGATTAGATCCATGGATTCTGAAATCTATATTTATCATTTTCTTCATCACATTTTGAACATTTGCATCAACATCAGATTGAGAGCCAATGAAAAAGCTGCAAAACTGCAAAATGATTGTTGTATTTAGTGGATTTTATACTCGCAAACAGTGCTTAACACATTTACTAGCCTAACACCCAGTGTAAGGTTTATGCCACAGCTGCCCTAAATTTGTTGGAATCAGCAGGATGTGCAGATTGGAAGCGGAACAGGACCCAAATCCAGACGTGTGGAGGCAGGCAGAGTTTAACAAAAAGCAAACCGTTTATTTGGCTGATGATGAAAAATAGCAGTAATACAAAAGAAGAAAGGGACCACTAAGACACTAGGGCTGAGACCCACTTAGAACAAGGAAAACCAGAACAGAATCTCTGACAAAGCAATTAAATACACACAAAAGGGCAATCGGGGAAGTGGGGACAGCTGGGGAGAACAAGACACAGGTGAACTAAATCACTGGAGACGAGACAAAGGAAGAAAACTAACGGCAAAGCACAGGAAACACAAATTCTCAAAATAAAACAGGACATGAGAAAATGAACCGGGAAAACAGGCAGATTAATGACTTGTTTCCATTGATCAAGATTCCAAATTACATTTACTTGCATTCCTAAACAGCAACATTAGTTTGAGTGGTTGAATGTTACACTTGATTAATTATAATATTTAGTTTTAAATAAAAGTTTTTGACAGATTTCTAAAATATTTGTTTACTTATTTTTATGACAGTCTAATACATTTATTAAGCATCATACTGTGAAGATCTGACCATGCCATTCACACCTAATTGCAACTTTTAGACATAAAGAGTTTCAAGTATTAGTAGTAGTCTGATAAGATTTTGATACTTCTGGGAATTTATAACATTAGGCTGCCACCAAACTGTAGAAAGCAGAGTTATTCCTTCCCAAAATTAATTATATTGGTGTCTACAACCTGTTTTGAGCCACTCCTTCTCTTCTTTATATTCCATTAGCTCATTCGTGTTCATAGACCATTTCATTTGGAGTCAAAATGCGCACTACTAGTCGCTACCAAGCATAAACTTTTTCAACTCTCATAAATGTCAGTTAATTTCATTAAGACTACCATGCTACTGCTGCTGGAAGTAAAATTTGAGTCAGGCTGTTTGTAATGTTTAAGTCTGCAGATCTGACATTTTCTCATGAGTTGTGAGTATGAGCTGCAATGTCTACATTTACCGTACATTTACTGGGAGCACCATTTTAGAAGCCTATTGCAAAGATGAGAAAAAAAAACAGCTGACATCTGATTTTGATTCCATGAAAATAATGTTACCGTGGAGCGAATATTTACTGCTAATGAAAAAGAAACCATGAAGGCATGTAGATTTATTTAATTATTTCATGCAATCTGCTATGCAAAGTAGCCCCTTGCTGCTCGTTTAACATGCGTATGTTGTATGATAATAAAACATGATCCCAAAAAAAACAAAGCAAACAAAAAGAAACTTTATGAAGTCATTTCTCTCTGTAATTGTATCCCTGGTGTATTGGATCTTAAACCTTATTTTTAATCTAGTAAGGCAGCAGGATAACTTTACTCTGCTTTCAAATCAAATCATCTTCAAGTATTTTGTTGCACCGAGCTTCAGTTTTGCCTAACATTTTCACAGTGATGTACAGCCCCGGCTGTGGCACTGATTACCAGCTTGTTACTTACATAAGCATAAATGTGTCCTGCAGACAATCAAGAAACCTGCACAATCATAAACATACGGGAAAACACACTCATGCACAAAAGCTGAAGCTCTTTGGACGAACTCCATGCAGGCACTGTGCCATAAAGCCAGCCTGGGGTCTGTGGCCCGAAGAAACAAATCCTGAGGGGCTGATGAACCTTCAACAGTCTGGCCCAAAATGTGAGCAGTGAAGGCAACTTGCTGGACCAAGCAGTGACTTCAAAATAAATCAGTCACATTAAAGTAAACAAAAGCTTAGCAAGTTGAACAGGTCCTGACAGACAGCAGTTGAGAGGAGTTTGAGGGAAAGGTTATGGTTCACCCACAGAAAAGTAAAGGAAAAAAGAAAAACAAAGCCTTTCCCTCTGGCTGCCCTATGTAGGACCTGCTCAAGCTCTTTTAGTCATAACACAGTTGTCACCTCAGGTCCTTCTTCAGTCAAGTTCAGCCAAACCAATAAAGATAAGCATCTGCACGTTCATCATAATGGAGGACATTTCTGAACACCTCGAGGGCTTTTTCATTTCCCATCACACCTTCCGCTCAACCCAAAGACCTTCACTTCATTAAGGAGGTTTAAACCAACTTATTGCAAGCTGAAACAAAAGAGGAAAGCTCTCATAGTGCTAAATAATTTAAAAAAAAAATCTACCATTTACTAGGTGAGTTGAATAAATCACAATTTAGCAGCAACTTCTTGGCCAAAAAAAGCAAATCCAAGGGGCAAAAACTGCAGTTTCAGAAATGGCCACTTGAGGTCAGCTCCAAAATTGAGTCAGTCCCCATAAACAAGCATGATAAAAGACCTAAAATTAAGCATTAAAAAAAAGACAATTATCCCCTTCACAGTTTTCTTATAACGTACCCATTGCATACTACCAAGGCTTAAAGCTATAATTAATGGCAGGGTCGCGTTGAATGACATGAGCAGCCACAGACGCCAGCTGTCGGCTAGGCCTCACGCATGTTACTTCAAGTCAGTGAACTAGACTTTTCATTTATGTTTGTTCTGGTGGCCTCTTTTGGAACATTTTTATTATATGACAAATAATCCTTCTTGTGTGACTAACTGTACTAACAGGCTTACTGCCCTCCAGTTTTACTGACTTAAAGTCTAGATTTTTATAGCGTTACTAATTACTGGGTTTGCATGCGTGCGATGCTGCCATACAGTCTTGGGATGCACCTTGCTGACCAAGCTAGTTATGGCCACTGTATTTGAACCATCAAATACAGAAGTTACAGTCGAAAGACTGAGTGAAAAAAGTTCAGAAACTATGAGATGCAAAACGAGTGCGCAGCAAGAACAAAGATTAAGTGTGTCTCACTGGTATGAGACAACATTGCATCACCTGGCATCTATTTTGCAGAGCACAAGCATATTAAGGCAGTTACACATGTCCCAGCTGCAGCAGTTAAAACTGGCCTCCTCGACTTGTTTTAATGATGAATTGCAATGATATGATAGTTTAAATGTGTCCCACGGGGCAAATGGGTGCCAAATAAAGTCAGGCTTTGCTATGAGACGCCAATCTGCTGCGCCAGATTTAGGTCACGCTGACTGCTGTAACTGAGCCCTCTGCTCGTAACCACTGCTTTGAGGCAGCAAGACAGTGTGGTTTTATATTAGCGGTACCATATTAGAAACCAACATATACAGTCGGATCTGCCACAGACACAAACAAGAACACAAACAACTTTTTGGAAAACTTAATATCTGCTTACACCTGTAATAGTTTATTGTTTTGACCACTAGGGGGCAGCAGAAACAAGCTGTGAACAACACTGACCTGCAGTATTAACTATCACAGCAAACTTGTTGGTGAGCACTTGTCTCTCTCTTTTCTCTGTATTTGTTCTAGACCAAATCCTGTTCTTAGCTGCTATGCTCACGTGCTGGTTTGTAACTGTGTCCGCCTGTTGTTTGCTGCTGAGAAAGTGGTGCACAGTGGGGTTTTACAACACAATGAGAGCAGTGAGAGTGAACCACAGCAGTAAAATTGCTAGACAAACAATACGCTGAAGCTCAGTAAAGCCAAAAGGAGCTGCAGACTGGGGTGATAAATCCCTGCAGGATCACCACTACAAAACTCATTTAAATAATAAACAAAGTATATATTTACTTATCTTTTACATCCTCATAGAGTACATACAATTACTGGCTGAATATTCATATAGCTACTTTGATTTATAGCTACCTTCATTTACCCACCTCTTAAACATTTTCACATCCTGATTCTGGAGTTTATATAATATATAAACTACCTTCAGCTAGCCATATTAAATATGTTACATATTTGTATCTAGTTTCACTTGCAAACTGATTTAGAGTAAAGTAGATGGGATCTGATTGTCCAGTCTCTGTAGAATGAGTCCGCAAAGTCCTTCAGTATTCTGACAACCAAAATGCTTAAGGCTTCACAAACTTATTTTTGATATTTATATACAGACTGTGTTTTTATTAAAGTATAGTTGTTCATAGTCTCCTAAAGCATATGTATAAAAGATCAAAACAAAAATATTATTCCCAGTTTAACTATCTGGACCACAGCCAGTGCACTGGTAAAAATGGAAATACATTTCAATATCCACCTCTGCAGCTCCACTGTGGTACTTGAATTTTAAATCAAACCACTAAAGAGGGTTATTCAACTCAAGGAATGTAAATTGGCGCACCGCAAATAAAACGGTACAGCTTGTAACACCAGGTGCACCGTGCTCTTATAGTCACCGCAAGGCAGGTGTTCAACATTTGGAAATAAGTCCTGTGCAGAGTGGACACGATTACGTATGCGTGTTAACACAAGTGGAACCACAAACAGAAAGAACTGCATCACTGGACTGCCCTGTGTCTTTGTGTCCTACGGGCTGTAATGTGCCTCTGGGCTCTCTGAGGTGGCTCAACAACTGGGAACAAACTGGAAAATGACACCACCAAGTCATCACTGAAGTAATGCTGTAAATCGTCAAAAAAGTAAGAATAAAAAGCACCTCTCTTCACTCATCTGTAATATCAAACATCTGAAGAACTTTGTCCGAACGCTATCAGCTCACTCTATCTGCCATCTGGTTCCATTCGGCTTCAGAGGAGATTACAGATGGAAAGAGGTTCTGGCCCAACATATGGTTTGCACCTAGCCATCTCCGCCCACTTTTTTCAAACAAAGCTAACCACAAGCTGTGGTCTGCTCCACACCCAGAACCAGACCGATGACCCAGTCTGTGCACACTACAGGGAATAGCAGCACACACACTACAGTGTGCATGGGCCTCTGTCTGGTTAAAACATGCCTAATGGGCTCCAGATCAGGGCTCGCCAGCCACTAAGGCCCACGATTATGTTTCATTGGATGCAGATGCCTGGTTATGGATCCGGCATAATATTGCCAGTGACATCACGAGCTCAACCTGCTAGGAAGTGCATGAGTATCTCTGTGACATGGCTTGTACTATGCTTTTGATCTGGTTTGACTTTAGGGCTTTGAGAAGTGACATAAGTGTTGCAGAGTGTACTGAAAATGACTCTGGATGACAATGATTCCACAGTAGAGGAAAAATGTATGAAACCTTGCAACACGTCAGTGCTACATTATTAGCATAATGTATATCCTGATATCTCGTTCCCCACAGCTGATCAGGATGGGGAAAAATGTTTTTGCTCATGAAACATATATTTTTAAGAGTTTCTAGAGGCCACTGTTGGAACAATCCCACAACACAAGAAAAATCAATTCCTGGTGAAAGTCTGTCGCTGTTAGATAGATAGCATTATCCTTGTTATCTTCTCCTCCTGCGGGCTGCAGGTCCCTCTTCATCTGCTAAGTGTCAAGATATATAGACTGCTGATGGTGAGAAGTGCTGCTGCAACATTTCATATTCAGGTTTCTGATCAAAGTCAGCACAAGAACAAGTCAAATTTATGGTTGTGATTCAGATCCCAGCTGGTTGGCTTGGTTGGCTTACAACTATTTATATAAGGGAATGACAATGGAGCAGAATCGATGAGAGAACCAGAGCCCTTAAAAAAGTGGCCGACCACTGTTGAGCTCTGTAGAAGTCTTTTAGAAAATGGCCCTTGGTTCCCTCGCTCTGTGAACTCAGTAGAAACTTTCCTGATGACTCTTTGGTCTTCATCACTAATTTCACTTCACACCGGATAAAACTTGAAGTTCATTTTGTAAACTATCATCATCATCATCAATAGAGCCATAAAGGTGGACCACTTGAAAATTACGGCATTAGCCAACGAGCATGTGGTGTCCTTGGTTCTGCTGTGAAATCCACCTCTTCCCTAGCACATCCAGTGCTGACACCAAAATGGCGAAAACACTCAACTTGAGGCTTCATGAAAGGACTTCTCAAACCAATGGGTGACATCAACATTGGCTATATCCATCTTTTATTCTGCCTGTGGCGTGAAGACACATGTACTCAAAATAGAAATTGAGCAAGGTTAAGCAGGGAAGTGCCCAATTTTAGACACAGGAAAGTTCAGGATTGTGTCTGCAACAAATTCCTGGTGACATTTTCGGTCCATCAGCTACCAGGCAAATCATCACATCTGCAATCAAGAGTTCATCGCAGTTTCATGGCGAGGCCATTTTGGCAATATCCTCCACTGTATTTTAACACGTGGCACAAAAAGATATCCCTACACGTGCTTTCAGGGCAAAACGTTTTTGAAGTTGTTAAATTCGAACCACATTTATGTTATGCGTGGTATATATGATTGAAAAGTTTTTTTTTTTTAAAAAAGCTTACAATTTTGCTCTACCGACACAGAAGGTCAAGATGGTTAGTCAGCGATTTCAACTTCTGAGGAAAGCGGATGAGTGATGGTGAGATGTATGGAGACACTCAGACATCTCAAAACTTTTCCCAGCAGCTGTTCCGCATACTGTGCTCCAGCCATACCTATCTCACAGGGTCAGAGGTTACACAAGCTATTCAAGACATGTCGGAGTATCACAGCTGGATATGGATGACTGGAAAGCATAGATGAATGGACTGGAAATGACAGAAATCCCTACATTCAAGCAGCCATCGAGCTATGGGTATGCCGCTGTGCCCCAGTTCCTTTCTTTATTTATCTTTCACGATGCACGGAAGTGCATCAAGGAGACAAATGTTTCCACGCTAAATTGGGAACAAATGGGCCCGACCCAAACCATGAAAGGCAACTTCAGTCCTAAAGTATACAAAAGTCAAGTTGTCCAAAATATGGTGGATAAAAGCTGTTTATCCTCAGTGTGCTGAGTGGTTGGTTAGGTGGAAATTTGCTGTGTAGATATAAGCAACGGTGAAGGTGATAAGGAAAAAAAAATGTGAAGAAATTAGGGCACATAGGTTTTTTCCTTCTCCACCAGTTTGACAGGTGCACAGTCGGCACTTAAAGACGGTGCCGTGCCTTCAAAGCCCAAACAGAGCCGCAGCAACAATGAGAACAGATAAAACTAATGTCTAAAACCTGAAAGGGAATGCTTCACTCACATAGCAGGTGATTTATGGCAGTCATGAGGGTCACAGATTTAAAGATGAATGGCTATTTTTGACTGTTGCTCCTCACACTGCAACTAAAAAAAAAAAAAAAAAGCAAGCCAACTTCTTCGAGCAAGGAGCCGTGATTGAAGCAGAACACTGCGACTGAACTGGTTAATGTTATTGCAAACATTGTAACTGCAGTAATATAAAAGAAAATCTGTGCTGCAGACAGGTTTGGTTGATTATTTTACTCAGGAAAGGTCCCGGATACCCTGGCATTTTCCCTCAGTTTTCACTTATAGACCTGCATAGATCTACAGTAATTCTATGAAAACATTCAGGAAAAATATTAAACAGTTCTCAGCTGTTTCTATTTGGGTCTCCTGCGTGGCTGTAATATAGATGAATGCAATGAGAAGATGTGATAAAACTCAAATTGGAGAGTAAATACAGTATGATGGAGAGGTATCATAATCATCTACCTGGAAGAGACGGTCTGGGATGGATTAAAGGGCTCGAAAACACGATGTAATCCTGCAGCATGTACAGCACTGTCACCGCATCGACAAAGAAGCTCCGAAAGCTCTGATAAGTAAACACGGCTGGCTCTGGAAAGCAATGCTTTGATGAACTAAGACTGTTTGGCACCTTCAAAACATTCCATGTGATTTAATAAACTGTGGATGACTTCTGGTTTCAGTTTCCATATGCATTTAATGCAAACTAAAAACATTTTGTGTGAATGATGTATCCAAGCACGTCAGACCAGACATCTCTTTTCATCTATGCTATTTAAAAACATGTGATCTGGCCTCTAATTCAGCGATAAAAGCATTTTTTTCCCCCAAGACCTAAAGTTTTTAGCAAGATTGACAATAAAGATATTTAAAGATGAGCACGGCATGGCAAAGTAGCAGCAATAATCTAAATTTAAAGGCCATTTATTGGCTGCAAAATTTGTTGATGTGGAATAAATATCAGCAGGTTTTAATCTGAATAACAAATGTGCGCTACAAAAACTTTTTAATTAGTGTTTTCTTCTTGTGAAGCTGTCAGAATCGTTGAGGGGGAAAAAAGCCATAAAAATAACTGGTCTGTGCAAAAAATAAAAATAAATAAATAAAATAGTCGCAGCCTGATTAGTTCCTTGTGTTCTGAGTCGTCACAGCATGCAAAAACATAATTACTCCCTCAGTCTACAAATGCTTTAAGTTCACTCTCACGCCAAAAAGCGATGAGAGGAAAAGCATCAGAGTTGGAGCGACTCAAGTTGTTGAGTGTCTGAGGAGCTGCTGATGAGAAGTGGAAGATTTTCATCTGGATCCAAACTGCACTGAACAAATGATGTCATGCTGTCCAGCTGACTAATAGTTCAACCTGCTGTTGTCCCGCTGGGTTTAAAGTCCCCTTAAAGGGGGATGCATCAACAAATGTGGCATAAAAAAGGAAAATAACACAGACATTTACAGATTGCTTAATTTCCAAGAAAAGTAGAGTGATTTTATGACACAAAAACGATGATTTTGTTAAATACGACAGGGTTGACAAAATGTTTATGCGACTTAAAGTATCAAAAACGCTCATTTTTGATTCTAAATGTGATGCCACGGTCTCACGATGTCTTGTTAGGGGTGCAAATGTGAAGAATGCGCCTGTAAAACTTCTTTAGGTAACCCAGTTGCTCTTAAATGCGGAGCACAGAGCCACTGCAGGTGGGCTGAGGGGGTCCAGGGGAAACTATGGAATGAAGCCAAAGTTCTTCTTACCGTGTAATATCTCTGGTAAGGCTAAGCTGAATAATTATCCATTTGCAGGGAAACTAAAGAAAAGAGTTTCTCATCTAGGCGTCACTGAGATTCAGATTGCACAGTGATTTGCTGTTAATCATGCCAAAAAAAATGAGGTGTGGGGCACGAAAATTTTTTGGTTTAGTAATTGTGGCATGCCAGAAAATGACTGAGAACCACTGACTTAACCCAAGTTCGCAATTCCCTCTAAAGGTTTTCACTGTTGGCAGAGTAAACATAATGTTTTTGAGATAAATTACATTTTTTTCAAAAACAGAGAGCCTCCGCAGGTGTTTACACCATTATTACCTGTTTGCAGCATCCCGGAACCGGACTCGCCCCCAAAGTCGACCGATGCGTCTTCAGGTGAGGCGGTGCTCGTCGTTAGGAGCCGGAGGACGCAAACGGTCCACTTTAACAACCAGAGCAACATCTTCCCGGTGCAGCCGCCTTTATAGTTCAGATATTAAACATATGCAAACTCTTAAATTACTGAAAATCTGATCTGATCCAGTTAAAGAGAAGTCAAAGTGGGAGCCATGGCTGAACGGCACTTTTTCTACAAGTCTACCGTTTTAATAGGAGTGGAGTGCAGAGTAACTAACTCTTCATCCCCCTCACCTCTCCTCATCCTCGTCCTCAGCCAGCAGCAGCTTCTCTCCTCCTGCAGCTGTATCACATCACCGCGGAGCCAAACGGACCAACAGGGGCCCCGCCCCCTCTCTTTTTCACCAATCGAATTCCTGCAGGGCCTCCGCCCATTTTGTTTTTAAGCCTGTCTTCAACTTATTCTTAAGATGTTTCTTTTGAAAGATTGCCTCATGTCCTCCTCCATCTATCAAGAAAGACTTGGAACTTTTCTAACTCCACTCCCAGGACAGACCACTGTGAGGTGCAGCCATAGGTGGGCTGCACATCATTGCACGATCACTGCAATGATGTGCAGCCCATTTTCACACAGATCACCTCAGACCTGCATGCTTTTTTTTTTTTTTTAATAACCAACTCATGTGCTTACAAAAAGACTTATGGTTCTTCAGAAGACTTTGGGTAAATGACCTTTGGCTTCCTCTGAGCTGGACTTTCCTGATGACTGCAAACATACTGAATGCTTGATGTTCATTTATGAATTATGGTTCCTTTTGCAGAAAGCAGCACATAGCAGGTTATCCATATTGGGTAATGACTTATCAGTCACTAGAACGAGCATGCAGGGTGCCTTGGTCTCACAGTCACATCTGCCCTGCGCTTGGCTGGTTTCAAAAAGCTAAAAAAAGGGTTTTAATACCTGCTGTTTGCCGTTTTTTCCCAGATGACACCACCAGCACATATTTTACATGCACTTATTGGCACAGCTACCAGTTTGAGTTTAAAGGATAACTATAGATCCTTATAATAGTATGCAAAAGTGATTTATGGACAGTCTTAAAAGATCAAAAGAAACTAATGCTACATGTTTTGTTCCTGACAAGAAGAATAATTAAAATAATATCAAGAGGGTAATAAAATAAAAATGCATCATATTCACATTGAAGTTTGCACTGTTGTTTTTGGTCAAATAGTGCAATGGGGGGAAACCAGCAACTCGGCTAATTACATCTGCACCCATGTGGTAGGCGTCCTATGCCCCTGGCGATCGGGTAGCACCACTGCAAACATGTTTAAAACTTGAGATGCCGGGTTTTAAATTTAATGAATGTCTTGCTGAATGCTTACCTTCCTTTTCCTGGTGAAAAACAACGCAGGTCATCAAGCTAACAAAAAATGTCAGATCTATATAATACCAATGTCAATCAAGAGACATTTAAAATCTTCATTTCATAATCATACTTCTTTAATCAATGACTTATATTCATACAAAATCTATAGGTAGAGTCCAAATGACTGCAGGAGAGACAGTCAAGTAACAGATCAGGCAGCGAAGGATTCAGCCACTCCAGAACCTCTCATCTGCTTCCACTTTGGTGGTTCTGTGAGAAAATGTTATTCAAGCTTCTTTTATTTTATTTTTTCTTTACCTGAAACGGATACATCGTTTGTTTAGATAATCAGAAAATACAACCAAGGAACGAATTGTACAAATCATGGACATAAGGAAGCCAAACAATACTTCTATTATTATTATTTTTTAGCACATGCACATTTTCTTTTCAGAACATGCAAAGAGGACATGTCTTGCGTGGGGGGGGGGTCATCTTTATAAAACTGGAAGAGGAAAACTTGGCACCCTGGTTACGTAGGGCTCACTGGAGGTTTGAAAATAAAGATCTCTGACATAAACACAAATCTCTGCTCCAATGCAGCAACTTACAACGAGACAACAAGCAGTCTATCGGTACCTCGATGAAGAACAGGGCCACACCTACAGCTAGACCATGTTGCTTTAAGGTCTAAAATGTCTCCTGTTAGAGGCGTCCAACAATTAAGAGAGAGAAAATAAAACAGTATTTGGATAAAATCAGACTAGGTTAGAATATTTGAAAATAATTTACATGGTTATAAACTTGCCAGAACAAAACAGAAACATACGTTTTTATTTTTAAGTTAAAAAAGAAAAATGAACACGAGGTAAAAAGTTTTTGTTTGTTTTTTTTAACATTGGAAGGTTGTTGTGATAATATTCAACTTTTAGATAATGAGGGACATAATCATTATCTCCATGATCAATTTAAGAAATAAATTTGTGCCCATGCTCAAAGCTTTACAACCTGTTGTACAGCAGCGTGCAGTCAAGTAGCAGCTGTGCACTTTAAAGGATAACGTTGGCCATATTTTCCATTATGCTTATTTGGAAGCCAATAAAAGAACTACACAAAGAGTGAATTTAAGTATTGTCTGTGTATACAAAACTTCTAACTGCTGCCCAGAAACTATTAAAAACACATTAGTGAGCCACACAATTGTGCAGCCTGACACTTTCCTTCACTACAACGAACATGCACACCCGTCGCACAAACAGTATCTAGCCACCCAGTAATTAATCTAGTACTCAATTTGTAACTAAAAATAGTCTGAAGTAAATCTTCTGTGTCCTCATGAGTTATGTTTACTATAGCGGCAGAGGATTTCAGGAAACCACTGAGTGCATTTGTGACTACTTCTTAGGATTTTAATGAATGTGCAGACTCTGTAGGCAAGGGCCAAGATTTTTGGTACTGGAAGCGTCCTGTTTTATTTAGTGTGGTGTTTACAGTATGTGTTCTTTTATCCAGCGGTCGTGTTTGAATGAGCGTTAGTTGCGTGTAGCTAAATCAAAGTAAAGCACGGATCCTACAGCTTAAGTAAAGTGAGATTAAAGACTTTTTTAAAGGTGACTCAGAATAAAATTTAGGACCAATTTAACAACCAAAATTTAAGATAAAAATAAAAAAAAAAAAATTTTTGGATCCGTTTTTGGCTTTTGTGGTGTGGTTGACGCGCTAGTTGATGACTTAAAAACAGCCAGGGTATCATTAGCATCCCCAGCAAGCTAACACGTGCAGGCTAACCTGTTATAAATACTGGAACTCATGTTGGTTGTCACTGCCTCGAGTCCCATCAAAATGCACAAGTTTTGTTTACATTTGTAGTTCTTATTTCAGTCATTTCACAAAATCTGAATGGCCAGTTTTCGTTTCATTTACACTTTTCTATCCTATTGTTAGCAAGCAGATCGTAGACCATTGTTGGACTGATGTCATTTTAATACCAATTAATGCCTTAATTTTAGATTAATGAATTCAGTGCCTTTTAAGACTTTTAATGAGTTTCAGAAATCCTGGAATGGTTTATTTAGTGGCTGTTCGTACCCCTTTAATGAGCGATCGTGCTCTGAAAGCCCACAGTTAAAGTGAGACTGGTGTCCTAATGTGGCAGAAGTGGCACTGGAAGGTAAAAATAAGGAACTGGGAGTTTGGCATTTTTAGCCCACAGGAGGAAAAGGAGGCATCTGTTGGAGCTGTCTGCAATCATAACCCGATGTGTATGAACCAGATAGCAGCATTCGTAAAAAAAAAAAAAAAGACCAGAGGATGGACCCGGAAGTGTCAGCATGGATATCCCCTTCACTAGAAAGCTCCAAAGAACTGGCCGTTACTGACAGAGACGAGCTAAAGGGTTCCCAGATTGAGTTTTAGCATGTTTTAGACACACTTTTCTACTTTCTGAGTATAGATCGAGACTTAAAATGTTACTAACAAATTATTAGCACTATTTATTCCTGACTGAATTGAAAAACAGTTCTAAAACCCACAGGAACCTATAGTAATTTTAGGAAATTACTGAACAAAGAAAGCCTCTCTAAAGGCACAAAATATAAGACATGAAACATTTTTTTTGTGATCTGTTCTGAAAGGTTGACATTGCTAGCTGTACAAATAGGCTTCAGACTAATAGAGCACAGAAAGAGATGAGTTTTGGTCTTGAAATTTGCAGACTGTAACAAAAATAGTGTATTGCAGGCCTTATTCTTTAAGGATTTATGCCCTGCCCAGTAGGAAGAAGTAAAGAAAAAGTAAAGACTCAGAGGGAGGTGGGTACAGGCCTGGTGACATAAGATCTCAAAAAAAAAAAATTAAAAAAAAAAAAAAAATATATATATATATATATATATATATATATATATATATATATATATATATATATATATATATATATATATATATATATATACACACACACATATATAAAACATTATTAATCTGAAGAATCTGGCTCTCCCAGCAAGTTTAAAAACCACTACAATTATTTAAAACTACAACTTCACCCAAGTCTGGAAAGAGAAGGACACAGTTTTATATTTTGTGGTTCTATCGGAGTAGGCGTCATGCAGTCAACTTGCCAACCTCGAAAATGCCCTGTGAATTCACATATATAAGCTTAGATACCATTTGTGCCTTTAGTGTGTGTTTTCAGTTAACTGTACATCATATAATACATTTATAATTTACAACTCTTCACACATAAATGTAAAATTTGGTCGCAGTCACACTAAAGCCTAAACCTGGAGATTCCAGAGGGTAAAGCTACAGGGCGGATGAAGTGTCGTCTTGTTGCATAGCCCTACTTTAAGTCAACAGTCAGCAGCAACAACACAACTCTTTATTGTACCTGTGAGTATGCACACAGGTACCCTCTCAGCAATACTGCTCTCAGAGGAAAGAGATTAGAAGAAAGGAAACCCGTAGAATTTGGGCAAATATGGCCAAGAAGGGATACTGCATGCTTGAGGAGGCAGATTTGTCTGGATTTGAGATTTCCATGTTCATAAATCATAAAAAAATTGGCACTTTTCCCCCATTCAGAGACTGTTTACTACCAACTGTCTGGCAGTATATCTGAAAGAGAAAGGCAAATGCTTACCACACACCCTCAGGCAAAAGTACAGACACTATTTTTGACAACCCTAGCATGCACTACACTTTGGATCTCTAATTTTAATTTACCTACCAAAAAAATCCATCTTTTTTTCTTTCTCTCTCTCTCTTTTTTTTTTTTTTTTTTGCTTTCTGCCCTTCAACCCATGAGTTTTGTTCTGACCACTTTTTCCAGCTACACCCATCCTCCACTGACCCAGAGTCAGGCTGCACTTTAATACATCGTGGTAAATGAGGCACTTAGTAGTTAGCCACTTAATGTCAGAAAAGAGTTGTTCTAGTCCCTATGTGCACTCAAAAAAATTACTAAATCTGGGAGATTTTTACAAAAATGCGATCTTAAAAACTCAGCTGTAGTCCTGTTTTAACCTATGACATTGTACGACTTTTGTGTTCATCGGGTGTTACGGAAGAATTTTAAGGCCTACATAAAAAAGCTTTCCTATTCTGCTCTGGTCAAAATTTGGTGAAATAAGGAAAACAAATCAGGAGAGAGAGAGAGAGTGAAATTTGGTAACAAAATAAGACATACAGAATAAAACGTGTGTTGTGGGCAGTCATGCGAATATCAGGAATAAGGATCAGTCTTAGATATAAAGAATGGGGAGATTTTGGCTTTTGTCTTCTGCTCCATGAATATACTGGCCAAGGCAAAATACTTAAGGGTCGCCACATGTGTGCTAATTTCAGTGCAAGTAAAGGGGTTAGAAAAAAGTCTGTGTTTTTCCTTTAAAGTGGTTGATATATTAAAAAGACAATAACACTACAAAGCTGTAATTCTTTCTGATCCCCATTCATAGCACTTTCCACAGACTTCCCCTCATCGTGTTTCCTTCTGTATCATTTGCCTGGCCTGGTTGTAACAGCCCACCGGACCTGACCTGAGCACTGAGCAGCATTCAGAAGCCGCCCCGTTCTAGCTAACAGCGAGCTTTCTAAAACTTTCTGCCACGTTAGCACCAGTCATCTTCCTCCCTCTCCCTGAGACTTCCCGCTCCTCTGTTCCCAGGCCCAGACGAAGAGTTGACCCCAAGGGTGAAGTGGTACCCATTAGGCACGACCACTGCCCGGCCCTGTGCGGTGGGTGCTGTGATGGGTGTAGCAGCAGTTGGGTGAGAGGCTGAGGCTGTAGTGGACGCAGCAGTTCTGGCAGAGCGGCCTCCTCCTTGGGTGCTTACAGCATCCTGGAAGTCCTCCGTCTCATCAGTGAGGGTCTTCTGTGAGGAGCCCTGCTGCTGCCGGTTTAAATTCGGGTCTGAACCAATGCGGGTAACTGGTATTGGGGACTCCTCGTGGGCCCCGAGTAAGCGATCGTGCTCTGAAAGACCACGGCTGAAGCGAGTTTGGTGCCCCGTTGCAGTCACGAGGGCAGTGGATGGGAGAGTGGAGGAGTTGGCAGTCTTGTAGGCCACAGCGGGACGAGGGGTGAGGGGCGTCTGTGGGAGCTGCCTGCGACCACGACCCGGTGTGCTTGAACCAGATGGGAGTGTCCCGTGGCCAGTTTTAACCACACTGCTACCATGCTGAGGAAACAAAGATGCAGAAGTTTTAGGTCATAACTGAAACAAATGTTGTAACTGTCTATACTGGCTGTAAAGACATCCCCTCTTTATGCTATCTGACAGGAGGTAGTGGGGGTACAAAGTTATACAGACCAATGCTACTATGAGGAGGCAGTATTTGCAGTTGCTTTAGCTGCCTACAATTTTAATATACACTGCTCAAAAAAATAAAGGGAACACTTAAACAACACAGTATAACTCCAAGTAAATCAACCTTCTGTGAAATCAAACTGTCCACTTAGGAAGCAACACTGATAGGCAATCAATTTCATATGCTGTTGTGCAAATGGAATAGACAACAGCTGGAAATTATTGGCAATTAGCAAGACACTCAATAAAGGAGTGGTTCTGCAGGTGGGGACCACAGACCACTTCTCAGTACCTATGCTTTCTGGCTGATGTTTTGGTCACTTTTGAATGCTAGTGGTGCTTTCACACTTGTGGTAGCATGAGACAGACTCTACAACCCACACAAGTGGCTCAGGTAGTGCAGCTCATCCAGGATGGCACATCAATGCAAGCTGTGGCAAGAAGGTTTGTTGTGATTCTCTCAGCGTAGTGTCCACAGGCTGGAGGCGCTACCAGGAGACAGGCCAGTACAACAGGAGACGTGGAGGAGGCCGTAGGAGGGCAACAACCCAGCAGCAGGACCACTGCCTCCGCCTTTGTGCGAGGAGGAACAGGAGGAGCACTGCCAGAGCCCTGCAAAATGACCTCCAGCAGGCCACAAATGTGCATGTGTCTGCACAAACGACTCCATGAGGATGGTATGAGGGCCCGACGTCCACAGATGGGGGTTGTGCTCACAGCCCAACACCGTGCAGGACGCTTGGCGTTTGCCAGAGAACACCAGGATTGGCAAATTCGCCACTGACGCCCTGTGCTCTTCACAGATGAAAGCAGGTTCACACTGAGCACATGTGACAGACGTGACAGAGTCTGGAGACGCCGTGGAGTGCGATCTGCTGCTACAACATCCTTCAGCATGACCGGTTTGGCAGTGGGTCAGTAATGGTGTGGGGTGGCATTTCTTTGGAGGGCCACACAGTCCTCCATGTGCTCGCCAGAGGTAGCATGACTGCCATTAGGTACCGAGATGAGATCCTCAGACCCCTTGTGAGACCATATGCTGGTGCGGTTGGCCCTGGGTTCCTCCTAATGCAGGACAATGCTAGACCTCATGTGGCTGGAGTGTGTCAGCAGTTCCTGCAAGATGAAGGCATTGAAGCTATGGACTGGCCCGCCCGTTCCCCAGACCTGAATCCGATTGAGCACATCTGGGACATCATGTCTCGCTCCATCCACCAACGTCACGTTGCACCACAGACTGTCCAGGAGTTGGCGGATGCTTTAGTCCAGGTCTGGGAGGAGATCCCTCAGGAGACCATCTGCCACCTCATCAGGAGCATGCCCAGGCGTTGTAGGGAGGTCATACAGGCACGTGGAGGCCACACACAATACTGAGCCTCATTTTGACTTGTTTTAAGGACATTACATCAAAGTTGGATCAGCCTGTAGTGTGTTTTTCCACTTTAATTTTGTGTGTGACTCCAAATCCAGGCCTCCATTGGTTAATAAATTTGATTTCCATTGATGATTTTTGTGTGATTTTGTTGTCAGCACATTCAACTTTGTACAGAACAAAGTATTCAATGAGAATATTTCATTCATTCAGATCTAGGATGTGTTATTTGAGTGTTCCCTTTATTTCTTTGAGCAGTGTAGAAGTCCAGGCTAAGACCATTACCATTAGGACTGGGATGCATAACACACTGTGTGGAAAAATTTTAGGTCAAATTGTTTTTGTTTTGTTTTTTTTGTTTGTTTGTTTTTTTTGGGGGGGGGGGTCACCCACTCTTATTATTGTCTCATGCACACAAAAGTATGAGGGTTGAAAAAATAAATTGTGATAATGGACTTATTAAAAACACAAGCCTTACTTGGATTGTTTTTAGTGCACCTGTTATTTTTAGAGCACTCTGTATAAGTCCCATTCTGTCCCCTTGCACAGCGACTGTTCAACTTCATTCTTTTGTTCTGCAGACTGGACAAAGTTGCAGGGGCGAGCAAAGATTGTGTTTGTACGGCCAAAAAAGCTCCTGCATTTTCAGTGTGTTCTTCTGCAACACATGATGTAGTCTGACATGCAACGTGGCTGATGGAGAAGTGCCACAAGCCAGGTGTGAATTCGTTGAGACACTGCCCCACCCTTCCATCATCTGAGTTATTAAGGTCATATGTGTCAAGGTGCGAGTGGGGGTTGAAGTGCCTGGGATGGGATCTGGGGACCACCTCTAAGGTGACCACCTTTTTTAGAAATGAAGAAGCCTCTTGGAGGAAAGGTGGAACATCTTCATGAACCTAAAAAGAAATCCAGCTGCCTTCTACTCAGTCGCTTAAGACCTCCTTTGGTATGGCAGGGTAGAAGTCCATGTCGGTAAGTTTACGGTGCATAACCCGATAAATGTTTTAAAAAAAAAACATGCTCCCGATCTCATTCCTCAAATGACACACTACATTTGGACTTGGGCACTGTGGACTCCTTAACTGAAACCTGCCTGGCTGCAGTTAGAAACATAGCTCTCATGACCAGAAATGATCCTCCACCGAAAATTCATTTGAAACTGAAGTTAATATCACAGATATGCCATCTGTGCAAATTTGCCGGCCATGGTGAAATCGCAGCGCACACAGTAGACGCTATCATAACATGACTTTTGAGAAGTGATCTAAAAATAGCAGGCACACTGGGAGCTGTCTGTTTCAATATTTACAGCTTGCAAAACAAGCAAGCTGTTAATCCTTGGGCCACACACAGTCTGGCAGGTAACTCACCTGTCTGAGGAAACCAGAGTCCCGCCCCTCTCCTGGAGATGTGGAGCGACTGGGACCGGCTGACTTGGCATGGCCCTGCTCCCTGCTGCCGTAACGCTCACAGGAGTAATAGCGCTGCTTCTCTCCCGCTGAGGAGTGGTGCCTCCTCTCATGGGGCCGACTGCGGTCCCGTTCCCTCGCTCGCTCTCTGGACAATCCTTCAGCCGAGGGGTCGGTAAATGAATCTGGAGGACGATGCCAATCAAATTAGAAAACACACAGTTTTATCATTATTATCCTTTTTAGACTAAATAATAAAATATTAAAGCTGGAATGATTTGTCTAACTCATGTGCCAACCAGTTTACATCCAGATTAAATCTCTGCCTGGTCTGAGTAGTTCAGAAACTGCTGACTTACTGGGATTTTCCCACGCAACCATCAATGGGGTTTAAAAGAGATATTAAGGGCCAAAAGGGAGAGAGAATATCCAGTGAGTGGCAGTTCTGATTTGTTTTTGCTTTTTTTTTTTTTTTTAAATCAATAAAAGAAAAAGTCAAACTTTCACATTAATATGCAGCTCTATTTGTAACGTTTATGAAGATATCAGATGTAGTACTTTCTGGAGAGCTCCAGCAAAATTCTTCTAATCATATGAGAAGACCGACATGAGAAATCCCAGACTGAAGCTCAGCAGAAAATCCTTCACCTACATAACCCGATCATGGAACTTTAATCTTATAAAGAATTTCTTCAGCTATGTCTGAAAGCAAAAGCTTGTTCCTCTACTGAAGTAATGCCAAGTTTTAGTATTAAAATATTCTCCTTGTAGATTAAAAATTAATCAAACAATCACTCAGCACTCTATCATAGCCGGTATGTTTACTGAACGTTTCAGTTTTTTTGTCCAAGCTCGATTTGGGGCCTTTGTTTAATGTGAAATATTACTACTGATGATAATATTGACTTTATTAATTAGTGTTTTTTTTTTTATCTCATGTTTCTACAGGTCCTTGTGGTTTATTTTCTGGCCTCGTTATCTTATTTTTGATCTTTTGTACATTCCATTGTTGGTCGAGTCTTCAGCTATTGTCAGTTTTGTTACTTTGACTCTCGGGTTCTGCTCAGTTTGATCCCTTTTGTGTGTCCATTCTCTGCCCTTTCTGTCTTCTCTCTTTTGTCCTTTGTCTGTCAGTGTTCCCCTGTCTAGTCCTTCTGTCCTCCCCTGTGTGAAGTAAATTCTTGTTCCCCGTTCAGCTGCTTCACGCTTCCTGTTTTATTTTGGTAACTGTTCTCTGTGTCCTGTGTTGAGTTTACTTCCCCTGTCTCATTAAGTTAAGTTTATTATTTCCAGTTCTGCGTCCCACCTGTTATCTCTACCCTCTCCTTCTGTTCTTTGTTGTG
Source organism: Pterophyllum scalare (assembly GCA_024447675.2). Classification (NCBI taxonomy): domain Eukaryota; kingdom Metazoa; phylum Chordata; class Actinopteri; order Cichliformes; family Cichlidae; genus Pterophyllum; species Pterophyllum scalare. The sequence continues at coordinate 40,317 of JAMQGT020012307.1, read as the reverse complement.
TCACCCTTCATTGCTGTGTCTTCCCTTGCTCTGTGTTTTCTGGTATGTGGATTTCCTGGCCCTGTTCCGTGCCTGTTTTTGGACTTTGTTTATTTTTTGCCTGAGATATTCTGGTTTCCTGAATCCTCCATTTGGGTCCACGCTTGCTGGCCACACAGCCGATCAATGACAGAAAGTGGTTGATTCTAGTCGCTAACTACCTGATTCAAATGTTGAACTATAAGAGTAAACTAAAGATTTCCTTCCTGCTTTGATATCACAAAAGGAATATCTTTAAATTGCTCTTTAAAGGCTGTGTCAGTTATGTTCACTGAATTAAATGATGGGTCTACTATTATTTTTGTGCCTTATAAATTAAAAATCTTTACTAATCATAATATAGGTATGTCTCACCAACAGTGCTGGATGGCTGCACAGACGCAGCTCTATCCAGAGACTTCTGCTTCTTGTCTTTGTCCTTATCCCTGCGTCTATGGCAGCGGTGGTGGTGGTGATGGTGGTGGGCTCTGTCTTGGCCCTGGACTTGTCCCAGCCCTGCGGAGAACTGGGCCTGGCTGGGGCGTTCCAGGTCATACTCCTTGAGCCCTTCCTCCTGATAGTGGTGCTGCGGCGTCAGCGAGGACGCCGAGCGTTTTATAGGACTGAGGTCCACAATCGGCTGAGAAGGGACGACAGATGTGGAGAAGTGTGATGAGACTACAGAGCGTGGAACTGGAAGGAGCGGTTTTCACCCAGATCACTTCTACTAAATCACCAAACTATGCACGACACACAAATGAGACAGCCTTTTGTTTAAAGACTGACGCTCGACCGCATCTACTCGGAGCACACGTGTTAAAAAAAACTAACAAGGAACAAAAATCTGTCACACAACTTGAAGCTACTGGACTTCACTAGCAACTCTGTTAGTGAACAAAGAAGAAACGGGGAGTGACACTGGCCTTTTTGAGCATTTCATTCTTTCGGCGCTTCTAAATTTACTTTAGGTGTAATTTTATGTAAATAATGAGCCAATTATTACAAGATTAGCCTCAAAGTAAGGCTGTTGCAGCTTGGGCTGTCAAAATATCAGGTTACACTACATCACTGTGGTGAAACTAATTTACCACTGGCAATCAGGCCTAAAATTTAGGTGTTTATTGCTTTGCTTTTCTCACAAACAGAGACCTTAGGAAACACAGGTATTCCAGCCAGCAGCTATGTCTTAATCTAGTTGCTTACAAGTAAACATGTTCCAAACACTCATATTTTGACAGAATATGGCTATGCACAGCACCTATCTTTGATCCTCTGATATTCTTAGCTGTGCTGCATTCGACCAATCCTGCAGTAGAAACTTGCTGGTAAGATGAACACACCTTTCTTTTTGCTGTGTTTTGGGTCTCTACCAGCTCCTGAAAAAAAATCCTATTAGCTACTTAATTATCCACTATTCTTACCAGCTAGCCCATAAAATATATGGATTACAGCAGGATTATACCGAGGCGTATTGATTTACTTTCTTATAGTCATCCATTATTTTCCCTAAGGAACAAATACTTTGAATAAATGCTTGGAGGACAGTGACGCTCACCCCAACAAAGTCTTACCTTACTGACCAGTACAGCTGACAGGTAACTTGTGTGGTAGGAAGCTGGAACAGCAGCTGAGTTACCACCCCACCTGCTGGTTACTTTACAGATTTCATGTAATGATTTCAGCCAATCAAATCACTGTATTTATTCATATTGTAAGCCTAAGGACACCCCCTAAATAACAGACAGACGGTTGCTGCTTTCAGCAGGGCGGCTGTGCTGTTCCTCTTGTTCCTACCTCACAGTCTGGCCTGCAGCAACAGTCACACAACAATATCACAACACTGCCAACAAAATAGAAATCAAAATCATATTACTGAGTCAGTTTATCAGGTGCACAGTCTTAAAATCTCACCTTTTAGATAAGTGGTATAATTTGCTAATTCTCTGTCTCTATTCACATCACTGGAAAAAAAAAAGCGACATGATAGAAATTCTTTCTACTATTTAATACTGAAAATGCCTTAAAGCGAGCGGCTGGAGAAACTGTTGGATTTTGTCTGGAAAAATAAGATTTTAAGACCGAGCATGACAACAGATGACAGATAAAGTTGGGAAGGTTTTAAAAAGAAAACCTTTTAAAAAGCAGAACAGCAGCAGTACCGTCTCAACCTTGTGAGCCTTTTTTTTTTTTTTAACAATCACACACTAACTCACAAGCAAAAAGTACACACTAGATAACAACACTCACACACACACACTCACAGCCATTTTTACCAAAGTGTAGTACTGTACTGCTGAAACTAATGGCTGAAAAACAGGACAGAGTGCTTGACATACCCCAGTTAAACATACAAATACTTTTTCTGGGTATGTTTAATAGCTAATGCTATTTTTTAATATGTTGTGTTTTTTTATGCCTATATACTATCTAATGGAATGAGCAATTATTAAGTGAGGTCACTTTGTCCATGATGGTGGGGAGGATGTGAACTCCTGTGATGAGAGGAGCACATGGATGCAAACACACACATGAGAGAAGAAGAAGGAAAAGAGGGAGAGGACGAGAGGAGGAGAGAGGAAGAAAGAGAGAGAGGTGGCACAACAGGTGGTACATACTGCCAGGTGGGTCCCAGGGGCGTGGCGAGGGTGGCTCCGCTATCAGACAGCACACACAAGAGGAGGTGGGCAAAACATTAGCAGTGAGCATTGAAATCAGGAGAAAGGGAAGACAGAAGAGGACAGCGGAATCTCAAGAAGGATGAGTCGAGTGATAATCTGTATTTTATTTCTGTCAACACGTCCAGTGAACAGACCCAAACCAACAAAGTGTTGACCCTACTTGTCACTGCGTGTGTGTGTGTCACCGTGGCAAAATGTGGTCCCAGAGATGTCAACCACTGTCATTTTGTTTTCACCTTGTGGGTCTTTTTGTCCTCATCTGTGTGTGTCATCACGGCAAACTGTTAGTCCTGCAGAGCCTTAGCTGCGGCGGAGTATTTGAGCACATATCAGTGCGATTTTGTCACAACACTCCGAGACACAGTCACAAAAGTTTACAGGTGTGCAGCCGATATCAAAATCAAACATAGCATTATTTTAGACAGGCCATCGAGGTCAGCCAGATAAGCTTATTTCAATGCCAACACATATCAACTGACTTAATGTCATATCTGCTGTCACTGCTGCCCACTTGTTTTCTGTGCAGGGCCCTTGCTGCAGCTCTCTCTGCCTCTGGATGCAACAACACCAAGTCTACATTATTGCAGTTCAAAGACACTTACTGAGTACTTGGGTCTGAGCATAAGCATGCTGATGAGCGTTGCAGCCAGTGTGAATCATGTCCCGTATTTAAAATCCACTTTGCCCTTATATGTAGCGGCTCACGGTAGCGTATGGTGCTCAGGTGGGAGGAGAGGATGTAACAGGAGGGAGGTACACAAAACTAGACTAGAGTGACGAGAACAATGTCTCAGAACATGTTCTGCTCAATTTGTTGCCAGTCTTATGATTTTTTGCAGAAAAAATAAAATGCAGTCGCTGCAATCAAATGCATTTAAAAGAGAATATGGCAATTAAGCAGAAAAAAAAAATCATGTGCTCACATTGTTCTGCCATGTGATTTCCAAGAGAAGCCATTTCTTATTGGTTTGCATCAGTGTGACTAGAACAGCTGTTTCAGAGCACTGATGCTGCTTCCTGGGAGTATTTGTATTTGCCACATACTGATGTATATTTCACTTCACTGAGCCCTGTGGCACTCCTGTTTACTCCTATTTCAGTAATGCTTGTTATAAAAATAATTATAAGACATAAAACTATATGTCAATGAGTGTGAGATATTAACAGGTGAACCTACACATTTGTTGGCTTTGATCTTTTGTAAATATTTCTTGACAAAAATGAAACACAGAATAACTCCAGCCTGATCCGTTAAAATAGAGAGAGAAAATGAGAAATCAAAATGCAACATAAACATAGGGAAAAGCACACGTTACGTGTTGTGGGAGAGAGCAGAGCGACGGGGACGGACACAAACACGGACGGGCAAACGGCAAAGCTGAACGGACGAGATCGGACAGGTGGAAAAATCCAGAAACACGGAAATGATGGACAGAAAATTTATCTTAACGCGACATCCATATGCAGCAGCCACGAGCAGCTACTGTAACTCACAAAAGTCAAATAATTAATAACGGTCGCTTAAAAAGTGCATGTCATAAAAAGGCAGTCATGCAAAACTCAGCTGTTCTTGTACACCAGCGTGATTGTAGTAAATATAAAATGTAAGAAGAATGTTTTATATTACATTTTATAACAATGTTATTGACGAGACAAACTAAATTAATGTAAAAACAATATTCTTCAAAACCTTTTGTTGTATCCACATTATTAGCATTAATAGAGTGGTTCAGTTTTATGTCAATGCTAAATGTTACAGCACTTTAAAATACCTAAATATGAGAAACCTGAGACATCACAGACATTTTCAGGTACATCACAGGTATTTTCCTACCAAATTGTTTTCTGTCATGGTTTGTGTGACAGTACTGATAGATACAATAGAGTGCCACAGGGATTATCTTTTTTGTGGGCCACCCCAGAACTCAGCATCACGCTGGTTCCCTTGACAACAAGCCAACTGGATTTTTATGTCAGCTTTTGAATCTGTGAATGATACCTATTTTTATTGCTCTGCAAAACATGGAGCATAACTTATCTTTTTTTTTACATGTGATTGTAGCATTGACATTAGGCTCTAAATGGACTACATCACCGTCACATGACTACCACAAGCCGAGCTCCTGTGTTGGCAGTGATAATGCAGAATGTCCACAGCAACTTTCCTAGACTCATTAACCTGCTTGTACTTTATATGTTGTAGAAAAAAACGACTGACAGAGAGCGACTGCAGCCTTTTTCAGTCGATTTTACCTAAAAAATAAATTTAAAAAAATCCTAAAGTATCCACAGCATCTGCATTAAAACAAGAGGCATGACCTCATGAGCACTGAAGAGCTTACGTAGTACTCAGCATTTAGTCGGGGAAGAGAGGCTGCTCTGCAGTGACCTTCCAGGCTAGGATATGCCTCTGTGTCTGATGTGTTCTCCACCTCCTTCAGCTCAACCTGTTCCTAATGGAAACAAATGCACGGAGAAAGCACAGGCATAAGTGCATACACTTAGAGTGTATGTTACATAATAAACGGCAATTTCGTACCTGAGGTCTTGTTAAATATTGCACATCCTCCGACTGGCCTCTCTGCAGCTTTCTTCGACCTTTGGGCCTCTGTGATGCCTGAGAAACATCTCCAGACTGGGAATGTTTTATGGCACTCCTCTGGTTGAGTCTGCATACGAACAAGAACTTTGAGATTTTAGTTCAGGTGCACTAATTAACGTCAGTCAGTTCATCCTGCTGGGGTCAGATAACTGGGTAAAGCAATTAAAAGCCTGGTTGATTATAATGTGCAGACCTCCTTAACATGAACACATCTCATCTGGCTATTGTTGCATGAGTTTTGTTAGGAAATCAACCGTTTTTGGCTTTTAATCTGAGCATCTTTAATTTGTGTAATAATTTTGTGGAGAGCCTCGAACGATCTGAGTCAGCTGTCTAATGAGGGAGTAATTGTTTGCAGGGATATAATCAGCATATGGCAATAATTTAAATGGAAAATGGGGTCCTGTGGACCCTTTGTTAAACAGGACCAGTTAATCTAGAGCTTCAAATATAGACCTGTGGACTTATGGTGCTGAATTGAATAAAAGCCCTGTTATTATTTGATGAAATATGATATAATAGCACTTCTGTTATGTTGTTTTTCATTTTTGTAATGTATAGTGTCTTCCAACACCACAATTCCAGCCTGTCGCTCTTCCATTTGACAATCTGAAGGCACATGTCACCATTTTCCTGATGCTGCTCTGGATGTTGGTTGTCAGCCGTCTAAAGCCATCGACTGTGATGAGCTTCCCTCAGATATTGTCCACGGTGATGCAGAGGCAAAGAAACCTGAACAACAATCTCATGCATTTAGCCAGCATTCAGACAGCAAGCAGCAACATCAGGAGGATTTGCTCATTTCTCACTGAGAAGGCAGCCCAGGTGATTGTCAACTCCCCACATGGGCAGTGGAAATGAGCCTCTGCCTCTCGTCTATTAGTGCATATCCTGAATAGCGGTACCAATCAGGTTTTCAGCCCTCTAAGTTGTTTTCAGACTTTACATTCTGGCTAAAAACTCAGCTGTGGGTCTGAAAATCCTCATTGCTGATTGATTGGAGTAAAGAACTTACGGTAACAGCTAGCCAATTTGGAGAAAAGCATCGCCTAGATCGCGTCACTTACAGTGTGTCCTTGTTAATCGGGGTGTTGGTGGTGGTCGTAGAGTGTGAGGCCTCTGGTTTCGTTTCAGGCTCAGGTGAGAGGGCTTGAGTGGGGCTGGAGAACGGTGGTTCTACTTCATGAATATGAGTGAATGGGAGAATAGGGCGGAACAAGGACCCCAATTTACTCTGGAGGAAGGAGGAGAGAAGACATCAGAAACAGCTAAATTAAAGTTAACTGATTTTTGAGGAAAAACATCACTGGGAAAACCTTTAAAGTTGATATGATTGCATTTGAATATACTTATTAACATATTCCTCGTGCACTAAAACCATGTGCGTTTTCCTAGCTAGGTGTGCTTTTACTGCACTGGCAGTGTGTTTGGGATCAATGTCGTGCTGAAAAAACGGAGCCGCTGCCAATCACATGCCAAAAAGTACATGCCAGTACTTTTCTGCATTCATAATGCCACCAGCTTCCAGTTTAAGCAAATTACTTAATTTGAGCCTTCTTTTTGTGAGGCAACTTTGAAATCTCAAAAATCAATGTATTAAAAATCTATATTAAGTTTAACCAAAACTCCTCCTGACTTATCTTGAAGACAAGCCTAAAAAGAAGGACTCAAAGATGGACCCCAATGTGAATTCAAGAGACAAGGATACCAAACAAATATAGATTTAATTTTAACATGAACAAACAAGGAAAAAACAAAAGGAAACGCTGGGACAGCCTGAAGCTAACAAACAAAAATGAAGGCTGGCAAACAAAAGCGTGGGGAACTGACTGAGGCTGGGTGATCAGGAAAAACTAGAGTAAAGCCTAACTGCACAATGACAGAATAACACTGCGACAAAGGCGGAGAGCACACAATGGGACACATACAGGGTGGATAAAGAAGCGGGTAAACAGGCTGGTAAACAGATGGACTCACATCTAACAAGGGGAACAGAGGACTATAAATACACAAGGAACAAACAAGAAACAGGTGCAACCAGTGAGGGCGAGGCAGACAGTGGGTGCCGCCAAATAGTCTAATTTGCTGAAGTGAGGCGGACATAATTAAACCTGGTTGACTTTATGAACACGCTGCTTCTATAAATCAAGGTTATAAGTTATATTTAAGGTTTGCTGTAGTTCACTTTTCATTTGTTGCATTGCCAGCCATTCTTTAATTTTTACTTCAGGCCAGCTGGGATAGGCTCCAGCCTCCGACCCTGAAATAGATAAGTGATGGATGGAGGGAACTTTACTTTGGTCACAAAAAACCTTAACTAAAAAAAAAGAAGGACAGGAGCCACTGGATCATCTCTTAAACAGGAAAAAAACCTGAACCGGTTGGCTCCCCTTGCTTTTGCAGACTTTCCCAGTCTCTTCTCCATCTATGGAAGTTTCTCCTACAACCATAAAATTTTGGAAGACTAATGGGCTTCAATCTGACAATGGGCATGGGTGGGGCTTGAGTGATCACCATACTTGACGAGGCTCTTTGAATTGCTTCAAATCCATTTTTCTCTTCTTCAATTCTTTGTGCTCTGACAAACTCTGCTTTCCTTGTTTGAAGTTTATTGTCTGTTACTTTAAGACACTTTACTCTGCCTTCTATAGTGCTTTTATCTTCTGGTGGAATCCAGATTTCCCAAGCTACCAGGCTTTTAATTGCATCTTGGATCAGCTTCTCCACAAAGGTCACTTGTGTCTCATATGCACCTTGGTTCACCGCTGAGACATTTATTGCAGCAGCATCATCACAAGCTTTTTCTGCCTCCTGAATTGCAGTGCTGAGATCTTCTTGACCATATCTTGACCACAAGTTGAATCGAACTATTTTCCTCACTTCCTCCAATCTTGATTCAGAGTCATTAATAGTTTTCTCGAGGTCAGCTTCCTGCTGCACATCAAGCTCCACTTCATCATGTTTACCAGCTTTGGCCTCCATGTCTGCTAGTAGACCAGCTCTATAGTCCTCATTAGCCTCACTGACGTGTCTCGCTTCAGAGGTGAGCCTGCTAAACTCCACTCGCATTTCCATCTCAGTCATATTGTGAGCTCCTCTGCTCAGGAAGTTAGCTTGCTTGGTAAAAGCAGATTTAGCCATGGTCCGTTCCTGTTTCAGCTGCTTTATGGTTTTCCCAAAAACTTCTTCAGCCATTCTTTACTTGGTGACTGCTGCACTCCAGAACTTAATAAACCTCCTCTACATCAACAGAACTCTCTAAGTTGAGACTTCACTGTCAGTGGTTTTCAACTGTCAAGTTTTCTTTTAAACTTCCTTCAGCTCCTGCCCAAACTTGAAAAGGCTGGCTCCACACAAAAGGATGCTGGGACAACTCAACTCAGTTTAAGGTCTTTATTGTCTTTTGTTGAAATTGCAAACGTTAGGTGCAGTAGCAGGTGAGCAAATGAATTAATGGATGAGTATGGTTGAGTAGGTTGAAAACCTTTAAACAGATGACAAACACACATTAAACATCCAATTATAGCATGTTCACTGCACCCTGAAAAAAAATAGTTTCTGTTTTAAGCTGCATGATTGATAAAAGCACTACTTTTATTTATCAAACATTTCCTTAACACTCTCTTAAGTCATATGATCATCAACAATTTTAACTTTATTTACACATCTGACATTTTACTTAAATAAAATGTTCTGCAGATTGGGTGATCCATAAATCAATGTTCAATCAATTGATGAATCAATGAGCTGGTCTTAAAATCTCGTAGATATGACTTATATTCAGAGCAACAAGCATTATCAAATATTCTTTAAACAAACTCTACTTTGTCCTACATTCATCCGAAGAATATTGTTAATTTAAATGAAGATTTTATCATACCAGTGGTGTCTTTTGTGGGAGCTGTGAGCTGCAGGTCTTTCTCCTTGGTGTGACTGAAACAGTGAGCTGCACAGGTGAATGGGATTACCTACTGAGCTACTGAGAGAGGCAGGGAATAGAGTAACAGGAGCGCTTGTTTCAGTGCGAGGCACACTGCAGCCGGGTGGGTAGTAAATCCATTTTGAATCATACCCATGTTTATCTTGACAGTCTATATGTTCTTTTTTCTTTAAAATTCAAATATTTGTAATAAAGTGATACATTTCACTGGTGGTTCTTGTTTATTTGACCTGCATAAAACCACAAGAAGTAAAATGTGCATTTTGCAGTCTGTCTTCTAGACATTGTAGTTTCAATACAGCAAGCATCCACCTCACACCGCACCTCTGTTTTTACTGCGTCCTTAGAAATTGTCCTTTGCACCTTTTCATGACCTCGTGAGGAGGAAGGATGTGATTTTTGAAGGCAGGAAATAAAAACAAGCCAAACAAACAAGGAAAATGCCATCAAAACAAGGCAGGAAATGACCAAAACAAAGGCACGGTGTGTAAATATGCAGTCTTTCTTTTCCAGCGAAAGCTTGTAAGTGCTGTTGTTTGAGTCAGTGTCATTTCGCTACAGCGATGTTACCTGAGGTGCACCTGAAGAATTCTGCTGCTGGAGTCTCTTGGCACGATTCTGCTTGTAGAAGTCGAAGATCATCAGCGCTGCGTAGACTTTCCCCACAGTCAGCTCATTACCTGGAGGAAAGACGAGTGAGAGACAGTTTCTCTAAGTAAGCAGCAGATGGCGTCAGAGGAGCAGCAAAATTACAACCGCAACAGTGTGTGGCACGATGACCGGAGCAGAACAGTACAGGAACGCACTGCAACTAAAACTACTCATCTTAACAGATGATGAACAGATTATTGTACATTGTGTTTTTTTTTAATTATTCCAATGATGTGTATGTCTTCAGAACAGGGTTTTGTTTTCTCTCGAAATGATCTCATCACAGTGGAAGCTTTTTTTTTTTTTTTACTTTAAAAACTAAGACAGAGCTCAATAACGGAAACAATCTTTTTAAACTGGTCTAGTGTAACTATCAAGAACAAAGGAAAACAGAAGAAAAAAGGTGAGGAAATCAAAGTCATATGATCAGAGGAAAAAAAAACCCAGTAAAGCCCATCAAAACCCACACACAGCTGCGACTCACTTTTATGTGGTGTCACCAGCAGATCCAAGGTCTTCTGCGACAGGTTGGGCCACACTCGGTTTAATTCCCTCTTCAGGTCAGCGTCACACAAACTCTGTGCCAGGATGCCTGAGGACGAGCCCACAAACACGTCACATCACATCTGCACCAGAGCGATCAGCGCCATTCACGTTCACATCAAAAGCTGTCGGGGCAGCTGCAAGGGATTCTGGATTTTGTAGTTTTAGTCTCTCACCAGATGCCAGCTTGATCTCCAGGGCTGTGCGGATCAGGGCCATCAGTGTGGAGGTGAAATGCACTGTGTTGTCATCCGCAATTGGCATGTTCATCTTCACCAATCGCTGAGGGGAAGGGAAGCAAAAGAGGAGGAGCCATGAGCACAAACAGAGAACCAGAAGGTCAAGAAACTACAAATTAAAGGCTCGCTCATCATTACTGGATTTATCTTATTTTAGAAAATTAAGAAAAACCATAATAACGGAAAAAAGGTTTTTTTCAATAAATGGATGGATGGTAAAGATGATCTACAGTTACAGGCTATGGCAGCAAATAATGATTGATGACCATACTACTGAATATAGAAAAGATCAGAATAGGAAGAGATGCCCAGATAAAAAGAGATGAAACAGAAAAATGCAGCAACTCCATCGATTAGAGAACCGGTGATGAGTAAAAGATTAAAAGAAGGTTTGACTCCAACGTTAACTGTCAAAACAAAAAAAAAAAAAAAATATTCTTTGAAAAAAAAGATAAATCAGTCATCACTGTGAATTACTTTAGTCCATCCAAATAAAGCCCCCCCCCTTTAAACTGCAAGCTAACAGCAATAAACAGACAAACAGAGCTGTTTGTGGCTGCTGTCGCTGCTACGAGATGCTGAGACGAGTTCTCCTAAAACCTAAAATATGATTAAATTATAATGCTTAGCACTGTGAGCCCTCACTGCTGCTGCTGCTGGAAACATGCAGCAGCGCGTCCTTTGTTCCAAAATAGTCACTTAAGCAGGAGAAAAGAAAGGCCGCTGGTGGGCATGCAGCTCTGGAGTCAGTTTGACAGAACCACCAGCCAACCAAATGTTAATGTGCCTAAAATGCTGCAAAAGATAAAAATCAAGTCGGTTTCCATGTGTTTGTAGTATGGGGTTTATCACTGCTATTATGTCCCAGAAACACTGGGCAAGGAAACACAAGGAGGGAATTTTTTTTTTTTTGAAAAAGTAAAAATAAATAAATAAATAAAGATCCTCACTTGGTTTATTTAACTTTGACTGCTGAAGCTGCACATTAATTTCACCTGAACTTTCAAATGTATTTTTGGCATAGACTGTACATAAAAGATGGATGTAGCCACTGTGAAGTCACCCGTTGGTTAATGACATTCTGTTGTGAAACCTCAAGCTGAGCATTTTTGCCTTTGCAATGACTGAAGGGCAGATCTGTCTGAAACTAGTGTTTGAGGCCAAAAACTTGTCAGAAAAGTGTTTACGAAGGTCTCAGATATCATACTTTTGCATTCAAATGGTGGTCATTAGAGAGAATGCAGCTTTAAGGCACTTATTTCGCTTTACTGTTCAGACCCAGAAACTATGTCCATGTTTTATATACACACTATGGTTTTTGCACTAAGTCTAAGAATTTTGCCTCTTAACTTTAGGTCTAGATCACCTCATATGAGGAATAATTATAGATGGTTTTCTGGCAGAAACAAAAAGCTTTACACCCCAAATTAAAAAAAAAAAAAGATCCAAGTTCAATTTTAGTAAAATAGAGCAGCACAAAAGCATCAACAAAATCTTATGAGTCTGTTCTCCCTACATAAATCATATTTATTCAAGTGACTTTTACTCTCTATTTTCTTCTACCTGCAACGGCTCTCTGCCGTAAAGTTTGAGAACCACCGGATTATAGTTATGAATAACTGTTATAAGTGGGAACAATGGGAAACTATTTAAATAGGCAATTTCTGTTTATAATAGAGGTCCCACAACTGCAATTTCCCAGCACCATTGAAAATGATTTAAACCAGTCAACCATTCCCAATCACCTGGATTCCAATTTAAAAAAATTTTTTTTTTTTATAATAACCTTCTTTGTCTTAAAACATGAAAGAGCAGGTCAGTGCACCAGCATGAAATAAATTACATTTCACCTGATTTTGGAAAGACTTGCTGAAATAAAAAAAACAATTAACTGATGATATGGGATAGCCTAATAGCAGATTCTAGCTCCACCAGTATGAGGATTTGCTGCTTTTCTCCATTTTATATAATTGCAAATCAAATGTATTTGGAATTTGAGACAAAATCAGCAATTTATAACGAAAATCCAAGGTCCACTCTCAGTATTTTTAAGTAAAAAATATTTTTTTAAAAACATATGAATTAAGATTTTGTATGTGTGTGTATATATATATATATATATATATATATATATATATATATATATATATATATATATATATATATATATATATAAATAGCCACCATTTAAAAGCGGAAGACTTTATTTTGCATCCACTTTAAAAAAGAAAAGCAGAAGCTAGTCAGCATAAATCCATGCTTCTGGATCAATGCAGCAATGCAATGATTCATGTACACATGCATGTATGAATTAGTATGTAACATTCAGAGAGAGGCTGTAGGGGTGGTGGAAGCATGTATGTATCGCAGGACTTTCAATTACAGCAGGAGAAAGTTCAGAGACAACCAAAACATCAAAAAGCTGCAACTGATGGTTTTCACTTTTTTCAAGCCAAATGGACACAAAGCAGAGATGGAGAGATGGAGCGATTAGAGGCGAGTAGCAGAGGAAGAGGAACAGGGGGAGTTAGTGTCTGGACTGTAGAAAACATTTACACATGTGAAGTCTTGCTTCTGTTGTTCCCAGAAACAGAGTGAATAAGAATGACAGCTGCAGACATGAGATGAAGAAACACAGAAACACACCATCAAAAAGATGCTACACACTGTTATGCGTGCAAAGACTTAACATGCACATACTGGCCACAACGAAGGGAAGACAGAGTGAAGAAGAAATCCTCAGAGAGGACGAAATTCAAAAGAGAGAGTGATGCTTTGCCTAAACTCAGAACATAAAAGTGTAAACTAAAGGGTAACAGGGACAACTATGACCAGGAGGATGATGTGTTCTGCAGAAACAAAGGGAGGTTAACAAGGCGAGTGATCAACAGTGGGAGGGGAAAAATAGAAAAATGAAAATGGGAAAGATGAAAATGCTAGCCTTGCTCTCAAGTGGACTGCTGCTCTCTCCGTGCCTTTGCTCGTGTCTTTCCCTTCCGATTCACAGAAACAAGAGTTATATTTGGAGATGCAGCCGCGTCAGACCCAGACATTTTTAACTGGGGCAAGGGCAGGGCTGCCTTAAATCTGATTCATTTCGACAGTTGCGCACACACTGGAACCACTCGCATTAGGTCTGCATGCTAAGAGGTAAGCAGCCGGCACAGGGACTACCTGAGGATTTTTGAGGTGTATACTTGACTCCCACTTGACCAGGATAAAGGTCGTATGATCACAGGACACGTGGGAAAGGCTCCGTTTTATTCAAGTCAGTGCAGGAGCTGATAAGACGATGGTGAAAATATTCTAAAACGTCTCATCTTGCAGGGATGAGAAATCCTTCAATAAATCCTTATTAGCATGTGAATCCAGATGTGATCCTGCAAGAAAAATCACTGCTCCTTCTCCCTTCTTTGAAATTCCTTATGCTGTACAATGTAAGCTTATTTCCTGACACAGCTTTTATAGTTCGCTCTGGGGAAGATAAACTCCAAAACAAGTTAGTTACGTATTTAGCTAAAGGTACAATATTCAATTTCTGCTTTTATCTTAGGTTAAGGTCTCCACTCGCTTCTTTCGTAGCTTCATATCGTATGTAACTGGATAGTATTCCCAAAGGGGAAACTAGAGGACACGCGTAGCCACGCTTATGTCACATTGTTACATAGTAGGCATCAACATGCTGACATAGTATTTGCTAACTAATTAAACCCCAAGTATAGCTTAGCCTTATGGGGAATGTCAGATCTAAACTAACAGTAGCAGTAGTTTTAGGTCATGGACCTAAGTATATAAGACAAAATAAACTGATGAAAGCCATCAGGATTCATCTGGGACAATCAAAGCACTACTTTTTACCATTTATCCTGTGGGGTGCATCTTCATAAGGTATTTTCTTGATCTTACAGACATCTACAGTCTGTCCAGAGCAAGAATATAATTGCCTGGGGGAGGATCTGCTCTTCTGAATGTTTGTCTGGTCCTTTGCACTCTAGATTATTATTTCTTTTTAAGTTAGACATTTATAGATGCACGTAACCCACCGCTGGATTATCCTACAGGTAGTCTGCTATTTTCTACTTCACCAATTAACAAAAATAGCATACATTAAGCTCACAGATGGAGCTAGGTCTCCACTGATCCTTGTGAAAAATATCTCATCCGAACCACTAGACCTTCTTCTTTCTTCACCAGCAAGCTGCTATCGTTGTTTGTCTGTTAACTGGCGCTCGGCAGATGGTGTACAGTGGATTTAGCTGAGCATGTTCGCTGGAAACAGCCACCTGCTGCTGCTGCTGCTGGGAAACAGGGGTGCCAAGACAGCCATAAAACCAAAACAATAAGCAAAAGCTCTGTGGATTTGCAGAATTCATAATAATTTTCTGTGGTGTCAACATAACAATGAACTGCAGGTTTAACTATCAAAAAGATAAGCATATTTTAGTTGATGCTGCTGCCATTTTAATAACCAATACCTCCTATTTTCCAGCTGAGGCTTTGTGCATATTATGTTTTCCTCATCTCTCTGATTTATTTCTATTTATCACTGCTACCTGGCCCTGTAGAGCACACTGACAAAATGTACAGAAATCCCTCACAGAGCAGGACGAGCCCAGAGAGCCAAACGAGAAAACAGAAAGAACATCACGACAGCAGGCCAGAAGGTATCAACTGTGACACACTGACAGAAGCCTGAAGATGTTTGAAAGGTGAGAGCAGGGAACCAGCACTGGCTACAGGAGGAAGGGGAAGGAAGGAGGAAGGTGCGATTCTACCTTATAGGCGACTCTTGGCGGACATTTCTTTCCCAAACCTAGTGGGGGGGACATGTCCCGAAGCATCTCGCACATATTCCAGTAAGTTATGCGGCCACTTGTCAGGGAAAGGTTGGTAGGAGACCATGGAAGGAGGGATGAAGTTTCCCCAGGTGAGGAAGTGTAGTGGTTAGAAGGGGAAGGGGAAGTGATAACAGAAAGTGGCAAAACCCAAAAGAAAGAATGGGGAGAGGAAAACACAGAAATCCTTGTTAATAAGATTTCCAGAATATGATGATCAGGAATGCCATCCTAGTTGAATTTACAGATTCAGGAATGGATCCCAGAGGAGGGAGGAGGAGAGGATGATCCGGAGGATTCCCTGCACAAAGATGAATAGATCCCAGTGGAAGATATGCATTAACAAATATGAGTACATGTTGCTGTGAAAAGGAATACTCCTTGAAAAAGAAAGTTTCACTGCCTGTAGCTACGCTTGAAAGGTGTATCTGGAAGGTTTGAAGGTTGCTTCACAGAAGCAGCAATGACATTCTTCTCTCTGATGTAGATAAATGCAGCAGCACTTTGAGAAGTTTATAGGGACATGTTTAGTGTCTTCTATCATTCTGGGTCACTGAAATGTATAATCTGAAGCAGTTATTAGCAGGGGTACAAGCACTCCATGGAGTGTATTTCTGCAGTAGCCCGGGGGCATGTGGACAGATTTGCTAAATTAATGTGAAAAAACAAACTAAGTGGACTGGAACAGTTCTTACACCTACAATTGGATTACTCCACCCCAGAGTCCGAATCCTGGTTACAGGAAGGTGTTTAGGTCGGACTCGCAGCACACTGCTGATAGCTGGGCCAGATTGAGGTTGAATGGTTCTCACCATAAAAGAGCTGCTTAAAAAAACTGAGACCACCTCCTCCAAAGGGTCTCAGCGTGATTGTTTTGATCCGCACCCCCAGTGTGATTATTGTGTCTGTGTCCAACAAACAAACCTCACCAAGGGGGGGGGATTGATTTAAAACGACTAAACAGTACCAAGTGTGAAGACACCCAAAAAGCAATGGATAAGCAGCAGAATAAATCCATAACCAATTTCAATAAAAAGTTGCTACGTAAACATAACAGAAAATCAGTTGTAATAGCTAGAATAATTGTATAGTTTGTTAACTAAAAATATGACAATCCCCTCCTGAATTTAATAAGGGGTTAAAAACATTGATGGATGGAAAGTATGGATAAACAGTTGAAATTTATTAGCAAAAAACATGAAGCCAGTTGTTTGTGGATCAGATAGTTTGCCATACGTTATGAATGTTAAGATGAATGTCATTTCTGCAGCTAAGCGTAAAGTGAAAGCTGAGCATCTTTCAGGCCAAAATTGATTTTAGATCAACACAGTTGAACATCTGGCAGTTTTTAGATAAGACAAAACTTTGGAACATCTGATCTAAAAGATCAGCTTTTTTTTCCATTTTCCAGAGACATCTCACAAGGTGGTATTTACAAGACAAAAACTACATTTTCAGTGGAGTATTCCTTTAAGATGCACTCTGTTCCTGCATGCTAAGAGACAACAGCGGTAACCAAAGTGGAAACAAAGCACACAATGCTCTCGTCTTTACTACCCACTCTTCTTTCACTCCTGTGTTTAGAAGCAGGAAAATATCTTAAGCATCGTGTCTGATGCCTTCCGTTTGAGCCTGACATGCTGCATTGTTTCCTGCACTTGCCATGGTTACCTGCCAGCTGGTTAGTGGAGTATCGATGAGCGTTTGTATGCATGTGTGGTCGGGTCATTCTCTGGCACCCCAGGGAATGAGAACAGACATTCACTGTCTGAAACCATCAGGGTCCCTTAAAAAACAAAAAAGGACTGTGTGGGAGTGCAAACCTTATAAGCCACCCTGCTGGGGCACTTCTTCCCCAGGCCCAGAGGAGGCGAGATAAAATGCAACAATTTGTACATATCCCGATAGCATATTCTCCCGCTGAAAAAGATGAGACATATTCGAGAGGTTAGGTCATGGGTTATTTCATTACATCTATGCATACTGATTGATTATCAGTCACCGGACATCAAGAGGAAACAGTTAACAGAAAAAGATTACAGGATCTTTATTTTTCTGGTTTTTATTTATTTATTTATTTTTTTATTCATCAGTTGATTTCTTGGTGTTTATTTTGATGAGTTCTAGTTAAGTAAGTTAGCTGTTGTTACAAATTTGCCACTACTGTACAACTACATGCACTCACCGTCACTTCATTAGTTACATGTTGCTAGTACAGGGTTGGACCCGCTTTTACCTTCAGAACTGCTTTAATTCTTTGTGGCGTAGATTCAACAAGGAGCTGGAACCAGTCCTCTGAGATTCTGCTCCACACTGATTGGATAGCATCATGCAGTTGCTGCAGATTTGTCAAGTGTACATCCGCGAAGGGAATCTTCCATTCTACCACATCCCAAAGAGATCTGACGAGCGTGGAGGCCATTTGAGTTCAGTGAACTCATCGTCGTGTTTAAGACGTGTTTGAGATGATCTGAGCTTTGTGACATGGTGCGTTATCCTGCTGGAAGCAGCCATCAGAAGATGGGTGTACTGTGGTCATAAAGGGATGGAGATGGTCAGCAACAATACTAAGGTAGGCTGAGGTGTTTAAACAGTGCTCAGTTGATATTAAGGGGCCCAAAGTGTGCCAAGAAAATATCCTCCACACCACCAGCAGCCTGAGCCGTTGATCCAAGGCTTGCATTCAGAGATGGTTTTCTGCATACCTTGGTTGTAATGAGTGGTTACACGAGTTACTTTTTCCTGAAGCAGTCTGGCCATTCTCCTCCGACCTCCGGCGACAACAAGGTATTTTCTCCCAGAAAACTGACGGTCAATGGATCCTTCCCTTTTTTCAGACCGTTCTCTGTAAACCCTAGAGATGGCTGTGTGGGAAGACTCCAGTAGATATGCAGTTTCTGAAACATCAGCCTTTTTGGCACCAACACCAATGTTCAGAGTAAATTAAAATCACCGTTTTTTCCCCAATCCCGACGCTCAGTCTGAACCTCAGCAGGTTGTCTTGACCATCTCTGCATGGTCAAGACCATCCACAGAGTTGCTGCCATGTGATTGGCTGATTAAATATTATGTACACGAGCAGTTGAGCAGGTTTACCTAACAAAGTGGTTGGAGCGTGTTTTTGTTTTTGACCATAAAGCAGTCAAATTGTGTTTTAATCGTGGCATGTTAGGTTAAACATGATCATGAAGTTTGTCAGTGAAAATCAAAACCCTGATTTAGAATTTCCCCCACGAGCTCATCTCCTTAAGCACCTCGGGACAGCTTCGAACCCCTCTGATATTTTTAGGTTGCTCAGTGGAATGGACAGGTTTGATTTCACCTGTCTTTGCACGGAGAGAAAAACATCAACGTCTGTCAAACTGAAGCAACCTTCATGCTGAGGATCATCACTGGTGGTGAGAGGTGGATCTCAGGGTAGGACTCAGTTCAGTTTTATTTATATAGCGCCAATTCACAACAACTGATGTCTCAAGACACTAAACAGTTTTTAATGAAATAGACTGATTTTATTTCATTTTATTTTCAATGCTGAGCTCCTTAAAAAAAAATTCAAGTCTAAGGTCTTGGCAGAACTTCTAGGGGGTAGATAAAAAATAGCAGCCCTGCAGGAAGTATTATAATACTGCCCAAGAGACTGCTTTCAAATAGAATTCAGCCAAATTTATATTCGATTTGTTTTTTTAATTTTAATACATAAAGTAAAATCTAATAATGTTTTTTAATTGTGGAAATTGTAGAGGTAACTTCACACAACCTCTGTATAGAAAATCACATTAAACCAATTAGCTCTTTTCAATAAAAACTGAAAACGAAGAGCCTTAAATACACTGAAGTTGACATAAAGATGAGTTAAAGCAGTGGAGAATATGCTCAATGTCACCGTAGGCACTTCTGAGAGCAGCTCATTTATATTCAAAGGAATGAATAATATTTCCATCCCCATAATGTCTGTCAGGTGATGAGAATTTCATATTTCTCATCTCTCCTGGAATCCCGACTCACTGACGAGGCTCCTGTGAAGCCTTCGTTAAAACTTAACGAGCCTTTCATAACCTGAGACAGATTACTGTCGCACTCAAAACTTTTATTGTGCTTTAGTGCAGGTAAACTGTGTCTGGTTGGTGTTAAGGGCAGAGTTGGCTGTGGCATGAACCTTTACTCCCCCACTGGAGGGATAGAAATAGTCTCTCTTCACACCACAATGACAGACTGAGGAGCTTTGGAGCCTGCCGGTTTATGTATCAGCGAGGAGAGCTGAGTGGACGTCGAGCAGAACGCTGGATTTACATGCATCAGTCCGGCCAAAAGGGGGGATCATCACCAGCTTCGGCCCGTACTCTGGGCTCAAGCTCAATGCCACACACCCGTCGCTGCTAAGACAAGATTTTTGGAATTCCACAGCACAGAGTTGTCCAGCTGGGACCCAGAGGTCAATCTGACACTTTTCTGTATCCTAGCTATACCTTTCTTTCAAAAGCAAACACATTTTAACACTTTCTAACCCTGGGGAGTAAAGTGTAGCAAAGTCAGCAAAAGCTCCTACCAGGCAGCAGGGTCATACTCCGCCCACACACGTATGAATTCATCAAGGTGATGAGGCCCCAGGATGGAGGCGTCCCTGGTCAGGTACTCAAAATTGTCCATGATGACGGCGACGAAGAGGTTCAACATCTGGTTACATGAAATCAGAAGAGTGTAAAATGAGTTGCATACATGTTAATAGTTGTTTTTACAATGGAGAGTGAGAATGTTGCTATTAACTGACGAAAACTACTACATGGATTATGTAATCTATGAGGTCCCCTTTATGGGACTATTTAGGTTGCTTTACACATTCCTATCCTCCAAAATACAGATTCATATTACTGGATACCATTTTGCTATGCATGCACTTAATTTCATGCATTCTTGGTATAAACTGGAGTCTTTAGAATTAGCCTTGCTTTCAACTTTATTGCCTCATAATGGCAATTCCACCAGACTATTAAAGGCAATAATCAGGCCTCATTAAAAATATTCTGAATGTGTCTGTGTTTAATTTGATCACTGAATTAAATGTATGAAAAGTGCATAAAAATCAGTTAAATGGACTGCAATTGGCAGGGGTTTGTCACCTCAGGGGCAGCTCATTTACATGCAATTCCTTTTTCTTTCTTTTTTTTTCCACTTGCAGCATTTTTCTGAGCTTTTCATAATCAAAATAGGAGGATGCAAAATTAAACTTCTGATGTAAGTAAATGAAAACACGCAGCAGGAGGGGATGCTGACCAGAAAGGAGCAGAGGAAGATGAAGGAAACAAAGTAGAAGTAGGCAAAGTCACTGCCACACGCCTCTCCTGTAATTCCTGAACGCTCGTGGCACGGTCGGTTACTGAGGCACGCTAGCATGATCTCATGCCACGCCTCGCCTGTTGCGCTCCTGGAAGATGCACAAATCACAATAAAGACACACATGTGACAAAAGTGAATGTGAATGCTCGAGTTTGTTTGACCCAAAGTCACTGGATTATCTGAGCTGCCAGACCTATTAGAGCATGGAAGCAGGGTTACCTGAAGAGGAGGGTCAAGGCCTGGAAAAAGGTCTGGAAGTTGTTGTGGAGGTTTATGGCACTATCATCCTTCAGCGCGATGTTGCCAAACACCTGCAGCAACAAAGGTGTGGAATGCTGTTGCCCATATTAAACCAATGATTGAAACTCCTACTACAGACACAGAGGTGTGTTGTTGCTGTAATTGCTCTGAAATGGATGTATTTGGTAATATATGCAAATCAATCCATCAATCAATCAAGTGATAGTTGGTGATTTGTTCAGTCATTGTCAGGTAAATCTGATTAAACCACACAGTCCTGATTATTAATTATATATAAATGCTTTTAATACAAAATATATTTTACTCACTGTTGCTAGATAATAAAATGTGATATTCTTCCTACTTTAAATGTCATTAATGTTTATTATAGTCATTACTATGAGAAACATTTTCAAGCACCGGTAAGAAGTTCATGACCTGAGGCAAAATAAACACGAGGCTTCAGCAAGTTTCATAGCAGAAGGCCGACTGGATGGCACATGTAAACATGTGCATATTTCCCACACTACACTGAGTTGCTGTGTTCAGAAAAAGATTCATTATTTTCTTTGTACATCATGTATGTATTCAATGTGCAGGTTGGCCTACTTGTAGAAATGTGGAAAATGCATTTGACATTAAAATAAAATCTGTCCATTAACGTATACAGCATGTTTATTTCCCAGTGTGGCCCTTTCTGTCTTTTGTTAAGTTTTTTACTATAGGCTACATACTAGGTACTAATATCTGTCATGCACACAGTGGTTTATGGATTAAATATGAATATGAAATATGATCATATTGTGGCCTTTTACAAACTGCTTTTGTAAGTCTATAAAGCTACAGCCAATTTTCCTTCTTTGTGTTTCTCACTCTTGCATGCGTTATCTCTCATTAACTGTGTAACGCACTGTGCATTGCTACTACTTAGTGCACATATTTATCATTTATCTCAAGCATTACTTGTTTCTACTTTGTAGTTTTATGCAAATGCTGTTCCAGGAAACCATTATTGATCTGAACTAAAAATGAATGGCAGACACAGCTGTCATAACTCATGGTTATCCTAGTGTGAGTCCAATAAAACATCCCAGAGGCTTTTTTTAAAATATTTATTTGCCTTTTGGCAAGTCCATCCTGTTGACCTATAAACACCAGCTGCTACACCCAGGAGACCTCTGACAGCAGGCAAATATGTAGGCAGCATTTTGTCCCTCCACTATAACTGTCCATTTTTTCTTGAAAAAACTTGATGCACTAATTTCTCAAAAAAAAAATTATATTATCAAAAACAGTTGCACAGCAATGCCAGACAGATTATTGTTGTCCCTGCTATATGCAGCAAAATGCAAGAGCTCACAGTTAATTGTATTAACGCAGAAAGCATCTGGCAAGGCAGCACAGCCACCACAGAGGTGCTGTTAGGCTGCAGTCAGCCACTACTATTAAAGAATTATATTCGAGCTGCAACATCAGAGGCTGAAAAATGAAGTGTAACACACAAGTGTTACAAACTGCAGCTCCTCGGCGTTCCTTGAGGCTGAATTCCAAAGAGACTCCATCCCCACAGACTCGTATTTCAAAATTGTCAAACTTTAGAGCAGAAATAAAGAAGCAATAACTCGATGTAGTTCATAACATCTGTCTAGCAGAGACTAATCTGCTCTCTCATGTTAACAGACTATTTTGGCCGTGCACTGTCACAACATTTAGTGCACAGTAAGCCACTTTATTGCACTGCGCTGTTTACTACATTGTTATAATGAGCCACTTGACTGCCAGCTGTTATTTGCTCTGATGTTTTCAGAACATTTAAGAGGCAATTATTAAATTATGGAATATTTTATATAATAAATGTAACGAGCCTTTCATAACCTGAGACAGATTTCTGTCCCACTCAAAACTTTTATTGAGCTTTGGCGAAGACAAACTGTTTCTGGCTGATGTTTAGAGCAGAGAGAACCTTTACTCCCCCATTGGAGGGAATATTTGTCATACATTTACTCTATTCTACTTATTTCAGATTCATTTTTAGATTATGAAGATATTTGTTTGATCCTTGTGCATTCTATTATATTGCGCTACATGCCATACTACTTATTTAAGCTATTTGTCACATGTTTGCTTGGCTTTAGGTAATTTTTGACTGCTGTGACAAAGGAGGTCTATGAGTCTATGAGTGTTCACCAAGCTTGCTAGATTTAGGTGATAACTCCTCCCTCTGGTCTAAATGTAGCCACTTGTGGCTTCAAAAACCAAGATGGCAGTGACCATAAAGCTAAAGAACTCCACAAACAAATGGGTGAGTGCATGCTAGCTACTGTACATCCATCTTTTATTCAGAGCATATGGTTAAAATGAAGTCAATTGCTATATTGAACAAAAAGAAAATAAGGAGCAATGGCTGTTAAGCACAGTCTAAAGCGTAGTCATGCTCACCCAGATCCTTCAGTGATGGGCTGCTGGGAAATCTGCATTTTGTAGGAGGCATATCTGATTGGATCATGAAATTCACGTGTGCTTTATTCACATCATGACTCACCTGCATGCCTATGATGGCGTAGATGAAGAACAGCATGGCGATGAGTAGGCAGACATATGGGAGGGCCTAGATGCGAACACATAAATACAGGCATTCATAAACTGCATGGTACCACCGATTTTCATTTTATACACACACAAACGCACACAGTGCACAATGCCTCTTTTGATCTCTTCCTCTGTGTCTGTACACACACACACACACACACACACACACACACACACACACACACACACACACTGAAAAACCTGATTCTCCACAGAGAAACAAGCACCCTTGTAACATTTTACAGTATTTAAGAACCCGAGCAGTGAACCCGATCTGCAGGGTTGCTTCCTTTCAGCCAGCTATTTATATCACTGCAAGAAGGCGGCGAACATCTGTTGTAATTAAATAGCCACCTTTTAACACTCTGAAGCTACTGTCCATTTTCATTGGGCTTAAAAGCTCTCAACACTGACATTAAAGCTGCTATAAATTCCCTCTGCTGTGGCCCCAGCGCTCCACATTTAACTCAACTTGTCCCAGAGGATTTAGAGAACAAAACCGGCATGGTGTGAAAATCTAAACTGCCGTCTGCTGAGAGCTATTTCGTTCTATTTGAACAGGAACAAGGGGATTCAGCAGCATGCCTAGGCCTGTTTTTTTGAGCCCTTTATCCCACTAGCTGTATTGTATGAGATATGCTTTTATGCAAGTGCAAATTGCCTGCCCATGTGTCTTTCCAAATTAAAAGTTTCCTTCTGCAAGTTGGCATACTTACCGAGACGCTTCAGACTCCAGCTAAGGCGTGCATATTGTTTGTGTGCTCATGTCACTCGTGTGCTTTCCTTACCTTGAAAGACTGAACAAAGGTCCACAGCAGGATGCGGATAGTGTAGCCTTGTCGTAGAAGCTTGATCAGACGAGCCGCTCTGAACAGCCTCAGGAAACTCAGGTTGATCATTTCTTTCTGGGAAAGAGAAAAAAAAACAGGAATTCTGTTATTTTATATTAGATTTGAGGCAATACCATGTGATCTTTGAAAAATAACATAGATATTAACCCTTTAGGCAAGAATAAGACATAACATGTTCCTGCTCTGCTAGTGGAGTGTGGAGTGGCTTGAGGTGAGGACCCAAATGGAAGGACGCAGAGGCAGAGTTCAGTAATAAAATATTTTATTTTGTGACTGATAAAGTCCTTAAAAACAAAAGTATAAAAACAGAGTCCAA
Source organism: Pterophyllum scalare (assembly GCA_024447675.2). NCBI lineage: Eukaryota > Metazoa > Chordata > Actinopteri > Cichliformes > Cichlidae > Pterophyllum > Pterophyllum scalare. The sequence goes on along the minus strand of JAMQGT020012307.1, from coordinate 15,481 downwards.
GGGAAATCTGGGCCATATTCCATGGTGCAGGTTGCAGAGTTGATTAACTCTGAGACCAGCAACAGTGAGTTTCCTGTTCACGAACAGCAGATCAAAGTAACTTCAGTCAACTATGAATATGACTTGGGCTCGTGCATGAGTAGCGAATGAAAGCCATCATCGGTGGAGCTCCAATACGCTGATTCGCCATGATGACAAGTAAATAAAAAGCAGAACCTCCATTTTAATCCAGCGAACTGAGGAATATGAATGTGTGTCAGTGTGCACCAGAACACACAAGGGCTGAAAAGGGTCATTTTAATTAGCACAGTCATCATAGAGAGTATAAAAGTCAAACATATAAATTTGTGTATTGTCTCCTTTCCCATCATTTACCCAATTTGATTTTCATTAAATGGAGCTGGAATCCGACAGGGACACATTCTACGTGATAGAAACTGGAGATAAAATATGAAGAAACAGATAAAACACAGTACTTATGCACCTATGATTTTAGCTACCCAGATAGCGATAGCCTCTGGAGTGGATTCACCCTCAATTCAGTTTTTTATAAAAAAAAAAAAAAATGTCAGCATTTAATGTACTAATGGGCTGTAACAACTTCATTTTTTTGTGTAGGCTTTCATTATTTCACTACTAAAGAAAAAAATGCTTAATGAGATTTACAGTAAAACTCCATTTTAATATTCCTCAGTCTAAACATTTATAATTTGATCCCAAGATCTAAGCAATTTTGACAAGACCTCCAACACCACTGGCTGAATTGCAACCCCAAACCATGACAGAGCCTCCACCGTGTTTCACAGAGGGCTGCAGACCCTCACTGTGCACCTCTTACCTGACCTCTGTTTGAACCAAAAATATCTCATTTGGATTTGTCACTCCAACAGACCTGTTGCCTCTGATTTTCAGTCATTTCTTGTGTAATTTGGCATACCTCAGCCTTTTCTCCCAGTTTCCCTTACAATACTTATGAATGGCTTCCTGACAGCCACCCTTCCACAGAGACTATTTCTGTTGAGGCTTCAGTGAACAGTAGATGGATCAACTGAAAGGCAGATGCATCTTTCAGGTCCTGTATCAGGTTTTTGATGGATATTTTTTTCACTATTACTTAAGGACATGACTTTCAGATGTTGTGCCTCTGCTGCCTGCCACTCCCTTTCTTTTTTTTGTCCTCCACTTGTGCAGTTTTCAGCTGATAGCTCTATGAAATCATTTTGTTTGTTCAAAAATAACAATTTAAGCCAATCAAACTGTGTTAAACTTAACTTTGTTTTCTGTTACATGTAGACACAAGACTGGTTCATCCCTTGAGTTTTATGCTTGAATGACTCATAGATCAACTAACAAAAAGCAACATTCCTGATTGTAACATTTATGCTTGTTAAGTGGCTTAAAAAAACATTCCTCTTAAAATGGTCAAGTACAAGGATTGGCACTGAAAATGAGTGAAGAAGCAGCCAATGTCCAAAGAAAAGCTTTGAGAGAACTCCAGAAAGCCTGGAAAACGGTTGCTCAAGGCCACTTAAAAAATGACAGGAAAGTGGAAATAAAATATAAAGAAATGAATCAAGACTTCTGCACATCCCGATTATGTCTGGGATAGCCTTCAGTCCGTTGCAACCCTGACCTGGATAAGCAGGTAAAAAAAAAAAAATGGATGAATGGATGATGCACGGAGCAACAAAAAAAATGCCAGATCAGTGATGTGCTAGTAGTGATACAGACAAACTAATCCTAATTGATCCTTCTGTAGCTCAGAAATGTTCCAGCTGAAGGAAATGTCATGACTTGAGCACAGCATACTCCAGGCAGGCCAAGAAGTGTAGCTCCATCCAAAACCCAGCAGATCACGTGATCTCAGTGAAAGCCAACATCAGCAAATGGCTCAGCTGATACCCTTCTGCCAATCAGTTGGCAAATGTACGTTATTTAAGTTGCTGCCTGCAGTAGCTGCACATCTGAATGCCACTTTGCAACCCACCTCCATCCCCACATGTCTTTTCATACTTAATGAATGAATGCTGCTGCTCTCTCAGCCTTTGACTGTATGCACATGGAAGGTCAAGGAGGTCTCAGAAAAAAAGAAGAAGAAGAAAAAGGCCAGGCTGCCAGTAAATTATTGCCGATGGAAATAACAATGTTCTTTTCACTATAATGGTCCTGACTGAATTGTGACTCAAAGGCTGTACATTTTCACATTAAGTGCTTATGTAACAGTAATTGTTTTAGAAGGTCTTATCACTGTTAAAGCACACATTTCATGCCACAGTGCTTTAATAGAGCTTTTATATCACCTCACATTCAAGGTGTAGCTAGACACTTTAAACTAAAGCCGTGGGAGAGAACAACACACGGGGACGGGGGAACAGACAAAATCAGCGACCAACAAGAAAAGCCACTTACCGTCTAGAGGTGTCAGATGTGACAGAAGGAGCAAAGTGAGGGCACAGGCGCCAGGAAAGACAGCAGAAGATGGAAACAGCAAGGCGGGGGGGGGGGGTTGCAGCAAGAGAAAAGAGACAGAGAAGAAGGCTAATGATCACATGAAGAGAAAGTCACACCAAGACTGACTTCGCAACACAGAAAGCTAAAGTAACCTGCCTCAGTCCTCAATCTGCACAGCTGCTTTTCTTCTGCTACGATTAGGAAACGAAATGTTCGAGACTGCAACGGCAGCACGATGACCCGCGCTTGGCTTTTGCTTCGAGCATTGATTTTTATGATGTTGTGTTTTTGCTGTTCGTTTGCTCGGCTGAGCTTCTGATTCAAGGACTGAGACAATAAGAGAACAGCAAAGCATGATTTTCACACTGATGACTTTGAAGCTGGAAAAATGTAGAAATAAACAAACAAATACATTAAGCAAAAGCACGTGCAAATTAATGCTTCAGCGGCTCAAAATTTTAATCTGCAAATGAGCTGATAGTGAAAATTAATAATTAGACAGTTGGGAGGAATTGGTCACAACAAAAAAAATGTGAAGGCAGCAGCCTGGGATGTCAAATTTTTTTTTGACATCCCAGGCTGCTTTTATGGGTATTTTTCATAACTTTTTCTTGAATTTTTATAGACAAAAACATCAAAAAAATAGAATATAGATTCATCATAATAACAGTATTTGAAAGCTTGCATGCTCAGAGTAAACCACTGCCCCTTTAATTAGTCCATTATCCCATGATCACCTGGTCGGACTAAATCTGGTTCCTGTGTGACAGCATGCTGCCTCGCCATAATGCACCTGCAGCTACAGTATGAGCATGCACTGAGCAGTTTTGGTACCCATGTAGAAAGTGACCCATGCGAGGGAGTGAATATAATAACTGACGTTGCTCTTACATTTATCTCTGTACACAAAATGTCTGTGATGCTTCCAATCACAGTCACCAAGTCAAACACGTTCCAGGGGTCTTTCAGGTAGTTCTGAAAAGAAGAAAAAGACAAAATTAAGTGGATATATTAAAACATTAAAATGTTTTCTGCGGCGTCTTCAGCGTCGTTTTGTCTCCCAGTTCTCACAATAAAAGACAATCTGATAACTGTTTAAATCCACTGCTTTTTAAACTCTTCCCACCCTTTTATGTCAACATTTAAATGGAAAATGGTTGTGTTTATATAGAGCTTTTATTCATGGGGCTTTACAGCTTGCCTCACATACACATTCACAATAATAAACTGAGAGTTATTACAATATTTATACTCGTAATGGATGGCAATAAAAATTTTAAACTACACTGATTAAAAATAGGTGCCTTGCTGGATGACATGACCTTGCGCTCTGTCATTTGTGGATAATGTGCACAAAATTGCAACAATTTGTTTTTCAGCATGTTTCTTCTAGAGTAGTTCATTTTATTTTTAAATTGTATTTAGCAAGCATGGTTAAAAAAATGAGGCTCAAAAGGGAAAGTAAACAAGAGAGCAGGATGAGGATACTGACAGGTGAGTAGTTGTCATTGTCTTTGTAAATCACACAAATATTGTAACCTCTTATATGTTGAAAATATGCACGCTACTGTTTTATGTACAAGCTGAACCACTGGAAATGACTGATGCTGAATGAGAATGTTTATAAATGATGATCCCATCCCTTCTCTTTTGTTCCACGATTATAGACATTACAGTTGTCTTTATGTTACTTTAGCAAGGCAGTTTTTAAAGGAACCATCAGACAAAAAACACATGACGTGATTTGCTGTGAATTATACTAACAGACTGTATAAGAAATTCATGCTCCAGTTTTTATGACTCAAATTCTAGTATTATATTGGTATAATGCTTAGTACTAATAAAGAGATATCTTGGCATTGCACCCACACAGCCTTTACATATACCTTGCTAACCAGGTTTGCTAGCATTAGTTGATAACTTAGCATTTTGACCTCTACCATAAATATAGTCACTTCTGGCTCCAAAAGCACAAAATATTGAAAGCTTTAAGCTAAAAATAAAATGCAGGCACTCATGATTATCGTATTATTAACAAGTTCTGTTGTTTTCAAATGATTACAGTGATTAAAAGGACTAACTCAATCAGTATAAACTAGCTGTGAAGAACTGTATTACATACCATAGTTTTAAATTATAGGTCAAAGTTGACTATGATGTCAGTTTAAAAACACGTTTAATTATAGTTTATATAAATTAGTATTATTCCCTTATTGCTATGCATTTACTTTGCTGTTTTAAATAAAATGACCACACTGGCAACACTGGGATTTGCCCGACTGCGCTCTAAGACATCTAATCCCAGCAGAAAATATATGATCCGTTTTCCAGCAACAGCTCCCTTTGGACTGCCTCACTGGAATGAGCCTCCTGTTTCCACCTCTCTGCACATCTACCTGCCATACCTTTATGAAAGGGCACCAAAATATGACAGACAGGCAAAACCAATATCAAAGTTAGGAAAATATCAATGCTCAAAAATGGAAATTATGTTGACATATGTGGGCAAATTCTAACACATAACTTTGTGTATTTGGTTATATTTCACACAAATGGTGATAAATATGGATATGAAAAGTAGCAGAAAGTTTCCAAAAAAATAAAGACACAGAAACACTAGCCATCTCCTTTGGGCACAGAAATCCACTCATTATGTGCATACAAAACACATATTCACGCACGCACTCACACACTCTTTTGCATAACTCATGAGCCGTTTCAGACTGGTCAATCATCCTGTTGCTGAGGGCAGAGGCTGCTGCCAGGCCCTGCAGCTGCATACTGCAGAGCTACAGTGGCAGCAGAGCATTTATGACAGCAGATGTGAGCGCAGTCAACTGGCCTTAACAGCTAAACAGGTGGAGGTAAGTGGTGTGTGAGAAAAGCTATTTAATAAATGGGCCTCGCAAATGGAATAGAGCCAAAGATGAAATGCTTCGCTGGAGGCCAGACGGCGCCACGTTGGGAGATTTATTTCTTTTGTGCACTCTTCTGTTCATCCCCCTCTTTTTGTTATTACCTAACCCCTCTTGTTTCTGAATTTAATACTCAAAAAAGTTACATTTTATTTATTGTTTGTGTCATAATGCCTAGGTAAGATCCATACAAGCTTCTCAAAGTGAGCCTGTGTGACTCACTAAAAGATGCCTTTTAAGATCAAATCCTTGAAATCCCTTCAGTTTAACCAATTCAATTAACCCTTTATGTGTAAACTGGAACATGTTATAACAGTGAACAGCTGCTTGCAGAGCACAGTGCAGTATATGGACAAAAATAACTCACCAGTGGATTGAAGGCAATAACTTTGAGTATGCACTCAATTGTGAAGAGTCCTGTGAAGACGATGTTCAAGTATTTCAGCATGGACTCGTACACTTCTGGAGCGCCATAAAACTGAGGACGGAAGTTGAAACATGAAACTGAATATCTACTCTTAAATATCTTTTGTTATGTTTAGTTTGCAATGTGTGTGTGTGAAAATTACTCCCATTATCCCATTTATTACACATTTAGTGCATGGATCAGACAGCCTCTGTATATGAAGCTGAAAACTAGAGTTGTAAATACAAAAACAAAGCACTGCAGATCACTTCTATCAATGTTTATTTACTTGTTTTCTGTTCTGGACTGCTCAGACCCACCAGAGATGTCTGCAAGGTAAATTTCCATCTGTCAGTTCAGGCTGATTAAATTTTAAACCTCTTACATATCAGCAAAGGCCTGTATTGCAACTGCAAGTGATTTGAGTGACACTGAAATGATCTGGGTCTGTGTATGTTTGTGTTAGTTCATGCAAGACTTCCATAAATACACCATAATCCCCCTTGCACATGATCAATTATTACAGCTGCCTGATTTTGAATTAAACACAAACTGTGATCATTAAGGGCCAGGACCCCACCCCTAAAAATTCTGGCCTTCAAGGTTACCTCCTTGTGCACCTCTTGAATGTTTTTATAGCCATTCCCTTGAAGTCCTGTTCTAACCATTTTAATTGCTCTATGACTGGGATGGCCAACTCCAGGCCTCAAGAGCCGGTGTCCTGCAGCTATTAGATGTGTCCCTGATCCAACACACCTGAATCAAATGACTGAATTACCTCCTCAGTTTGCAATCAAGTTCTCCAGAGTCCTGCTAATGACTTCTATATGTGATTCAGGTGTGCTGGATCAGGGACACATCCAAAAGCTGCAGGACACCGGCTCTTGAGGCCTGGAGTTGGCCACCCCTGCTCTATGAGGTCACATTAAACTACCACAGAGCACAAACACCAACTCCTGTGATGAACTGACACGTCTTAGATATCGAGGATGATCAATGGTATTGAGAGCTGAATGTCCAGCTACAACCCATAGGCAAAACAGCAGTTTTTAATGGAAGAGTTCACCGATTCCAGAGCCTCCAAGCCAGAATGCTCTGTATCAGGTCAAGACAACGAGGGTGAGCATCTGATGGATGGGCCTTAGCCCATGGAGCCAGGCTTAGCCGGCTACATGAGTCCATCCTTCTGTGGGTCCACTGCTCACAGGAGCCGAAGCACCACGTTCTGCACCTCCATTGCTGAGGTAATGTCACAGAGCTGCAGCTGCAAGGTTATTGATGCCTGTTGTGGCAGTAATCCTCGAACTAGATGGTGGACACCAAAGGTAAAGGGCTTCATCAGGCTGAGTCCTCTAGACCTGGCTGACAGGTCAAGTGCACTGGAGCTCTGGCAGTAGCTGAAGGAAAAATTTGACTGTGGGAAGTGTTTGGTGAGACCATGGAACAAAACTTTGGGTTGGCCTTGAAGTGATTCTGGCAAACCATCAGGCAATGCAGAAGAGGTAAGCAAAGCTCTACTCACACTGTGTACAGTGGAGACGGGTTGCTAATGAGTTTAATTAAATACTATAGTTCCATAAGGGGCTCTCTCTTGGAGAGGAGAAGGCTGAGGAGCTTGGTCATTTGGGAGGTAATCACAGTAGAGCTGCTCTTCCTCTAAATCAAAAAAGTCAGTTGAGGTGGTTCAGGAATCTGACCAGGATGCCTCCTGGATTCCTCCTGGGGGTAGTATTTTGGGCACGTCCTACTGAGAGGAGTCCCCTAGAGAGACCCAGAACATGGTGGAAAAATTATATATCTCAGCTGGCCTGGGAAATGAATAGGTCGGTGAGCAAAGGAACAGAACAAAATACAAGCTCTTTACCCTCAGAGCAAAGGGCAATGTTTAGCAGAAGTGTCAACAGTCAATTTTTGACTACGGTATGTTTCAAGGCCGGACCACAGTTGGTATTCTTATATCACTGCCATAAAAACTAAATTATTTAATGGTACATTTATAAAAACATCTCCTGTAATCCTTTTTAATATTTCAGCAGTCTGTTGTGTCACATTGGGAACTGCATAAGTATCACTGAGCCAATGCACTACTTTGTCTGCCTCAGAGGTATCTGAGAGGAACTGCTGCATGTCTCATTATGGGGAGAAATAACTGACCTTCATCATCAGCACGACAGTATTGAGAGCGATCAAAGTCATGATGGCATACTCAAAAGGAGACGACACCACAAATTTCCACATTTTGTACTGGAAGGACTGCTTATTCTCTGGCATGTATCTCGTCAGCGGCTTGGCATTGATGGCAAAGTCAATACAAGCCCTCTGTGAGTAACAAGACAAAACAAAACAGACTGGGTAAGAATGGTCTCTCGTGCAAGAGCTTTATATCTTTCATCATAGAGAAGAATTCAAACTTTGAAAAATAAAAGACAGCTGGCATGCCACTAATGACTTTTCTGAGTGTTTTGTAAAATAAAAAGATGATACCACAAATTAAAGTTCTCTGATAACTAGCCAATACATCACAGATAGAAAACAGCAGGATTTTCACAAAGTCCCTTCGAAGAAGAGATGAAAAGAGTGAGAAGATAAGCCCTGCTGCTTCCCTTTAAAGTGCTTTATTCTCTTTAAGGGAATTGTCATGTTTAATATGATTTGCATAGAAGAAATATTTAGAGGATCACCATGAGTGCTAATGCTTCTGAAGAAATTACTGTGTTTGTGCTGTGTGTAGGGTGGAGAGTCATTTGTTTCCCAGAAGAAGAAAAAATGCAATGAAGTGCATTATTTTCCCTTCTCACCTCATTCTTTTCCAGTGTACATTCTGACATGGCTTTGTCTCCCTGCTCCTGAAAAGTGATGATGATCAAAGCCACAAATATATTGACAAAGAAGAAGGGAAACACCACAAAGTAGACCACATAAAAAATGGATGTCTCCATGCGAAAGCCTGGACTGGGACCCTGGTCCTCGTATGTGGCATCCACAGAGTGTTTCAGGACACTGAAAAAGAGGGAAAAAAATAAAATGACTGAAGATTTTCATAACCAGTGGTAAGGTGCTGTAATGCTTTACAAAATATCTGTGTAGGCCCAATAACTTAATATTGTTCCACTGCTTTGTTTCTATCCTAACGTGACTAAACCTCTTACATTATTTTCCGAAAATGTATTCAAGTTGGCTCCAAGAAAGTGTTTTCATGTTGCTCTATTCAATTTTGTGATAGAGTGCTGATTAGAGTTTTTAAATACCTGGGTCAATACTTACATCTAGTGATAAAACCATCAAACACAGAGGCCACTTTAGCAAGTAAATTACCAAAAAAAAAAGGTTTTCAGATTTTCACTTGTAGTTTGACTGCATTCCAAGATCTACTGAAGTGTATTTTGAGCAGGCTTTGGTTGCTTGCAGGTAATGGACCCATGTGGGAAACGAAAGAAAGATGTGTGATCTTGAAACTCGCAGCTGTCATCTAATGACAACTTCGGGGTTTTTTTTAAATAGCTTTGTCAAATTTATAGATGGAACAGAACCATCTTGAACTGGATATCTGCTCCAGGATATTCCAGTTACATTGGAAGCCTTGAAAAATTGGCCACCAGAGCAATGTGTGTGGATGCCCCTTTAGCTTAAGGGGCATCCACACACGAAACAATCCGACGTGGTGACCACAGAAAGCTGATGACATTCAGCTAGTTCACGTGAAAAAAATTTTCTCAACTCTGAGGTAAGCGACTGAAGTGACTACCAATAAGAAAAAGGATACCAGTAATGGACATGGTAAATAAATGAGTTACATAGGCAACTGGAGTTTAGTAGAATATTTGTTACCGACCGACCATCAGCGCTTCCTGTGTGGACACTCTTTTAATCAGCAGAGAGCCAATGAGGTTCCCAGAGCCTGTCTTCCATCTCTTCCATTTAATTTATTAAATTTTATTTCTTTTGTTCTTTCTTTTTCACATCATCTGTGAATCTGTATCTTTTTAGGTTACAGCTTATGTTAGTTGAACAAATTAATTTAGTTGAATTAAACAAATATGTAGGACCACTTTGTTGCATTTGGGCAATATTTCTAAAATTAGAAACATCTTGTCTCAGACTGATGCTGAAAAGTTAATCCATGACATTTATTACTTCTAGGCCGGACTATTGTAATTCATTATTATCAGGCTGTCCAAAAAGCTCCCTGAAAAACCTTCAGCTGATTCAAAATGCTGCAGCTAGAGTACTGACAGGGACTAGAAAGAGAGAGCATATTTCTCCCATATTGGCTTCTCTTCATTGCCTCCCTGTTAGATCTAGAATAGAATTTAAAATCCTTCTTCTCACAAACAAAGTCTTGAATAATCAGGCCCCATCTTATCTCAAAGACCTCATAGTACCGTATCACCCCAATAGAGCACTTCGTTCTCAGACTGCTGGCTTACTTGTGGTTCCTAGGATACTTAAAAGTAGAATGGGAGGCAGAGCCTTCAGCTTTCAGGCCCCTCTTCTGTGGAACCAGCTCCCAGCTTGGATTCGGGAGACAGACACCCTCTCTATTTTCAAGATTAGGCTTAAAACTTTCCTTTATGATAAAGCTTATAATTAGGGCTGGATCAGGTGAGCCTTAGTTATGCTACAATAGGCCTAGGCTGCTGGGGGGGGGGCATAATGCACTGTTTCTTTCCATTCACCTTTATTTACTTGTGTATACTTCATTCTGTATTTAATCCTTATCATTAATCTCTGGCTCTCTTCCACAGCATGTCTTTTGTCCTGTCTCTCTCCCCTCAGTCCCAACTGGTAGTGGCAGATGACTGCCCCTCCCTCAGCCTGGTTCTGCTGGAGGTTTCTTCCTGTTAAAAGGGAGTTTTTTCTTCCCACCGTCCCCAAGCGCTTGCTCATAGGGGGTCATTTTGACTGTTGGGTTTTCTCTGTGTTATTGTAGGGTCTTTACCCACAATACAAAGCGCCTTGAGGCAACTGTTTGTTGTGATTTGGCACTATATAAATAAAATTGAATTGAATTGAATTGAATTGAATTGAATTGAACCGAACCGAACCGAACCGAACCTAATGACAAGAAGTTACAAGGCTTTGCCTTTGGCACTCATATAGCAGTATCTACAGGTACAATATCTTATCTTAAAACCAACCACAATTCCTTCCTTGTGATTATGGCATTATTGGGCTGTCACAACTTGTTTAGAAGTTTGTGATTTTTAGCTGTTATGACAAGCTCACTCAGATTAGCAATTTAGTTTTTATCTTCAGGTAAGTGCATGAAATGCAAAAAGCAAACACGCATCAACGACCTTTGAGAGAGACGACGATGAGTCTGCTTGTGGTACTTCAGCGCAGGCAAAGACATTAAGGCACAGAATGGCAGACTGGTATCCATGCAATGAGACTTGATTGCATCTTAACAGAGTGCACAGTAATTAAGTCAGGGAGAAATCAGGTACATTTAAACTACACAGTACAATCTGCCCCCAGGTGTGCCGAGTGTCTTTCAGGATGAATCAAATTCCAACATGAAAAAGGCAGGAATGCTCCCAGTATTCAAATACTTATTATCAGCTAAAAACCGTGAGCACTATTTCTTTGTAAACCAATTCATCAGATTTATATGTTTCATATCTTCAATGCAGGTGCTATGCCATGAAGCAATGTGCAGGCTGTGCTGACTTACAGTGGCCAGCCCTCTCCAGTGGAGACGGTGAAGAGTGTCAGGAAAGCCCACAGCACATTATCATAGTGAAAATCATACTTCTTCCACACTCTGGGCTGAGCCTTTACATCATCCTTGTCATAATCCAAATATTGGCCCCTGAAATGAAGAGGGCAGACAGAAGCAATCGAAAAGATGTGAACAAAAAAGAAGAAAAGGGTGAAGGAGGAAGTAGCTAGAAGAGAAAATAGTAATAAAAATGTACCTGCAGTCTTTCTCCAGGGTCTTGGACTCATCAGAGCAATAGAAGAATTTCCCCTTAAAGAGCTGAACAGCAATCACAGCGAAGATGAACATGAAGAGGATGTAGACTATGAGGATGTTGAGGACGTTCTTCAGAGAGTTTACAACACAGTCAAACACGGCCTGAGAAACACACACACGAGTAAACAGAGCTGTAAAGTTTTTGAATGATCAAGAACCGTCATATTTTAAAGACCTCATTGTACCTTATTATCCTAACAGAGCACTTTGCTCTCAGATTGTTGGCTTACTTGTGGTTCCTAGAGTTTTCAAAGGTAGAATGGGAGATAAATCCTTCAGCTATCAGGCCCCCTTCTGTGGAACCAGCTCCCAGCTTGGATCCAGGAGACAGACACCCTATCTCAACTTTCCTTTTTGATAAAGCTTATAGTGAGGGCTGGGTCAGGTGACCTTGAACCATCCCTCAAGTTATGCTGCTATAGGCTTAGGCTGCAGGGGGCCTTCCCATGATGCACTGAGCATTCTTTCTTCACTCGTCTCTTTTCACTCTCTGTGTGTTAATACACTGCTCTGCATTTAACCGTTAGCAACTAAATACTGTCTCTCTCTCCCATAGTGTGTTTTGTGTCCAGTCTCTCATTGCTCTCTTCTCCCTCCCCTCTCTTCCAACCTGTCAGGGTGGATGGCTGCCCCTCTCAGAGTCTGATTCTGATGGAAGTTTCTTCCTGTTAAAAGGGAGTTTTTCCTTCCTACTGTTGCCAAGTATTTGCTCATAAGGGGTCATGTGATTGTTGGGGTTTCTTCCTAACATTGTAGGGTCATTACACTGCTTTACAATGTAAAGCACTTTGAGATGACTGTTCTTGTAAATGGGCACTATTTAAATAATACTGAATTGAACTGTACTGTACTAGATTAAATTGAACTGAATCAAAATGACTAAAAAGCTGTTCTGTTTGTCCTCCACCTGCAAACAACCAAATAAGTGCATACTGGGTACATGAAATCACATTTGCATTAAGTCTATTTGGGTGCATCTCTGCCTGTTACAGTACTCTCTCTGTCAGCTTGTGCTGGGATCTCTCCGAGAGATGAAGTGCTTTGTCGATCTATTCTGACACGTATACAATGTAACCAATGAATATGCTGCTGCTTGAGTGATTCTTATCAAGGCTGGTTTTCCTCCAGAATGAGGACAGAGCTGCTCTAACCAGCCTGTCTGTCAAACCACTCTGCACAAGTATCCAAGAAGAGTTGTGGATGGGCGTCTGTCTGCCACCTTCATTCTGTCTCAATCATCTCACTTTCACTGCCCCAATCAGATCTCTCATTTTTTGTCAGATATATTACTTTTGGATGATCAGTTTCATCCACACAGCAGAGGGAAGCTGTCCGAGACAACATTTGAGGGTCACAACAGCATTTTGTGTTCATCTTCACGGATTCTTTACATCACACACCTTTCACGGCACTTGAGATTCTATCCAGCACTGTGTCCAGCTTCGGTGCTCCCAGTGCTCTTTTTTAATAAACCTAAAATAACTTTTTCATGGCAAAATATTGTATAAATTATAAATATTAGTTTAAAAGCTCTGTAAAAAATCCCAGAGGACAAATATCTGTAGAGATCAACTCTCCAAAAGCTCAGTATATTAACACAACACCTCCAATAATGAAGATATCTGATACTAGTAGTTTAAATTCACAAAAAAACACATTTTCATTCTTTAAGTTGATTTCTTTTTTTTTTTGCACAATTTAAACATATCTGAATGAAAATAGAAGACAAGCCTTCAATTCTGCAGTGACCTAATTTTTGCAAGAAAGTCAATTTGAAATAATTGACATTTCATCTCAAACAAAAAGGAAATAACTGCTAGCTCAAGACCGACAGGTGAGTGAGCACCACATAAGTCAAATTAAATTAAAGCTGCAGATGCAGTCAGCAATCTAGTCTAAATGACTAAATATATTAAGAGTCATCACCAAAATCATTAAACATTGGCTAAAAAATGAGAAATCATCAGTGTAATGTGTCAGTGCATTAGAGACTTATTAAGTATGTGTTTCATTGTTAATTGCCACATTGCTCCTTTGAGTACCAAATATTTACCTACTATAGGTACAGAGTGAAGTTAGTAATGACAATTAATGAAATTCCTAAGTTTTCAAATCACCATTGCAGCATAATGCATTTCTCCACCATTAAACCAGGTGGAGTTTTATAGCGTGACTGGCTATTGGCATTTATGACCTCTCCAAAAGCAGCCGCTACAAAAGAAAAGCACTGACCACACTGAATACAAACAGAAATGGCGTCTTTGGTGATTTTTTATTGTTCTTAACTGGACTGGCTTCCCATTCATTATAGAATCCAATTTAAGACTGTATTGATCATTTTTAAATCAATACATGGTATGACTCTGCTTTACATCTAGAAACTCTTAATCCGTTATTATGCACCCAGAGCCCTGCAGATCAAACAGTCAATTGTTGTTAAAGGTTCCACAGTCCAGCCTTAAAAAAAACTGGGGCGTGTCCATTAAATGCAGATTTTCCATTACGCCAGAGAAACAAATGCGTAACCTAACTTTATTTTAAAACTTAGGCACTAGTCATAACACCTGCCTGCAAAAATGACCTATGAGGTCTTTTTTTATTTTTAAGGTGGACCAGCTCAAGTGTGATCACACTTTTACTGCTTTAGCTCCAACCCTGTGTAAGATGCTCCCTCATACTACTGTACCAGAACAGCTGATTCAGTGCTTCAGACGCATACTGAATATACAAAGGTTAAACTGAGACTGTTCTGTGACTCTGGTGTCCATTAAAACAAGGTGCAGTGAATCCCAACCTATGACAAAGGAGCAAGCGTCACACTTTTTAGGGGCCACCGTTCAAGCACATCTGATACTGTACAGCAGGTTTTCTGCTACTTTGTCGACCTCCTGATTGCATGCCCTGTATGCATGCCAGAGACATGGCACGCAACAAATTCTGAACAGAGCCAGCTGATCAACAGACAAACCAAGATTTACATGAGGAAGTTGTGTTGCTGCACTGATTCTTGTAGACATTTGTTTCAACTGCAATGTAGGCAGGTATATCCACTAATTATTATACTTTAAGTGTATTTAAATGTGATTTGTTTTTCGTGGCTTAGTAGGCATACTGTGTTTGTGTGTTAGTGTGCCTCGCTTTTCTCCTCCACTCAATAATCAGCACTGGAGTGCAAAAACTGGAGCTAGGAGATTACCTTTCACCAGCATTTGTGGGCCAGTTTATCAGTGTTGTAAGCTGTTAGTGAGTAGCTGTTTACCCCTGTGTTCAAAATCCTCTTTTGACACTTGTTTTTTTCACCTGGAAACTACTTCCCTCATGCCCCAGTCCATTCCAGGGAATGTAATTAGTGTGCCATTGTATTCAATGTCAGAGCCAGAGTTACAAGAAATGCAAGAGAAAAAGATAGACTGTGTTCCTTCTTGCACAGAACTGATTCTTCACTTCTGATATCTGTGACATGAGCTCTGTTAAGGATGCTGTAAAGATATATTCAGTCTCACATTTAAAACTACAGATTCATAAGTAATTTTAAACATGATGTTACAGGGGTTGGACAATGAAACTGAAACACCTGTCATTTTAGTGTGGGAGGTTTCATGGCTAAATTGGACCAGCCTGGTGGCCAATCTTCATTAATTGCACATTGCACCAGTAAGAGCAGAGTGTGGAGGTTCAAAATATTGCAATGCACACAACATCATTGGTGACATACCAGAGTTCAAAAGAGGA